>JAZGTK010010857.1:0-16069 GCA_036877625.1 Ambastaia sidthimunki | reverse complement strand
GACTTCCTTTGACAAGGGATATGTTTTTTATAAAGAACACCATAAACAAACAATCCCTAACTTATAATGTATTATAGTATGTTTGTAATAAATACTTAAATATATTTACTGAGGAATCACTGTTATGTACGGTACACATTCATATCACCATCAACTGTGATACTATGCATTCTAGTAAGTACAAAATGAAGAACATTTTGCTAATGTTAATAACCACCAGTCTTGTTGACACTTTGTTATTCAGTTAATCAGTAAACTAGGGAATATACCGTACACTATTAAAAATAAAGGCTCCTAAGAGGCTCTTTTCTCAGGCTGTATAGTTCTACAAAGAACCTTTAACATTCACTGAATTTTTTGTTGCCCAAAATGTTTTTTGTAGTGCAGAAAGGTTCCATAGACTAATCAAACGCACCTGAACCAGCTCATCAAGGCTTTCAGGATGGCTTGAAAGCAATGCTGAAGCAGGTTGTAAATAAAGCAAATTGAAGAGTTGGTTCCCAGGAGCAGGGATGAAGACCTAAGGTGTTACTTCAATACTAGCAGATGTGTAACATTGCAAGGTTGTGAACATAAAATACAATTTAAAATACAAGTTGTGAAAAATAAAATACAGGAAATACTGGAACACATGATCATTAAAGATATTTTTGTATCATCCTGTGTTTTCTCAATTGATATTTCTCGTTTTTGACTATTATTTACAATGTGTATTGTCATCAAATATTTAACAAAAATATTTAATGGGGAAAAGACATTGTTTTAATATGACAACAGCTATTACATGATCTTCTACAATCAAACACAATTAAAATCCAAACATTTAAACATTTAATAGCACCATATACTGTTTTGTCTTTGGATGCTTGTAATAATGGAACAATGTTTGTAAATCCATAATTATGTCTATATAATAATACATATAATGATACAAATCAGCTTCCCTTTCAAAACGCTTGTGGATATCTTTTATTTCCAAATTATGGAACTGAACCTTAAGAAAGTGTGATCATTTGTTCAAGACATTTCCAGGCAGGTAAACCCGACATGTGCAGTTTGGTTCTATAAAATCAGAGTTAGACATGAATTCATTTAACCTGAAGACTCTGAATGATCCTGAATGCATCCATTACAGTGGCAATCAGGACAAAGTGCAAGACTTGTTTAAAAGAAATCGACACATACACAAAGCACATCATACAGAGCGAGTTTGGTTTGGTTAGTGGTTACCAATCAGTCATGTGAAGCTTAGGCAGCAAGTCTTTCACAGTCACAGCGTAGCATGTGGACAATGTCCCCTGCTTGCTAACATAAAAATACAATAAACTGTACATTATACAAACCAAATGTGATAATCCTCACAAATGTACATAAGAAAAACATACAAAAGACAGCTGAGCAATTCATATTGTGCTATGAGGCTGCACAATGTGTGTCTACTGTTTGTTTAATACAGGTGTGCAAATAAGCTCATGTCTGTATAGAAGAGGATTGTTCCTTTGTGAATGCTGTGGTAGGAATTGGACGTACCAAAGGGATCAGCCATGTTCCTATCTAACCAAATGAAAGGTAAGCCAGTACATAAACACAGGCTGTGCAGCAGCGATGGACATAGTTAGATACATTCGCAGCTGATTTTTTGCTCCTCGCACTAACTGTCCCTCTGCGGCTGCCTCAGACAGGATCTTCAACCGCAGTGTTCGAATCTGAATCAAAAACAGAAATGATTTGGTGATGTCATATTGAGTTTAATTCAGGTTCTAAAGCGCCGTTCACACTGGCTGTGCCAGATTCTGATTTGTTTTGTTTTTCAAAGTATAAACAATCAAACACATGTGAGTTGGACAGGCCAAACAATGTGAGAGAACAGATCTTTCAGAACTTTTAGAATTCTGAAATGCTTAAGCAACGATAGTTGAAAACCATGAGCAATGATATGATATGAACATATGAAGTACTCCAAGAATGCTGATTTAATTTGGAATTTCAGCAACATATAAAGTCATAATCTAAATACACACCATAAAGACGAAGATAGAGACGCAGCACCAGAGCAATGTGAGGTAATATCCTGTCCGGCCAAACAGAAGGCCTGCTACAACTCCCACTATCATCCTGAGGAAACAAAGAAAGCAATGGATATACAGGCTTTTTACAGTTCTCAACTACATAACATGCAAAACAGTCTAGATTTCCATGCAAATCTTGTTTGCATTTCTCATTAGGAAAAGCTGGACTGTTCTGGTTTACAGTTAAAGTTTGAGGAGCCGGTCACTAAGAAAGGCCACAAAAGTGCCTTACCCAACATATTTGTATCCAGAAAAGGCCACCAGATCGATGGTGGAGAGGTCAGTGTTAACTGTGAACAAATACAGACTGAGGAGGACAGCCAGCACCTCAATGATGAGCCATACCAGGGCTGAACTCGCCTGAATACCCAAAATCTCTGGAGAAAACCTGGACAGAGAGGAAAGGAAAATCATAAGACAACACTGGTGACATAAAATGAGGTCAAGACAATTGGAGGAAGCTCCCTTTGTTAATGTTTCACTTCCTGTTCCCCCTGAAACCCATGTATCATCAAAACTGTTATAGGCATATTTCTAAAACACACCCCAGAATTCAGCTCTCATTTAAATGCCTCAGATAAGTCTTCAACATGCTTCTACAAAACTAAGAGACTTCTCTGCGGGTAATGTGGAGCAAGAAAGACGCAGTTTGCTTTAAGGCTATTTTAGAAGATGAACAAAACAAAAAATATTTTACAGTTATATCAGGGAACCTAAAACCCCCCGAAACCTTGTTCTACTGAAATGATCTTTTAGAGCTCAAGGGCAAATCTTAATAAGGGAAAATAATATTGATCTCAAAGTGGAGATTTGTGTACAGCTGGACAACACCAGCACAATTATTTGGCCAAAGGTAAAACATTGACAAATTCCCACAATGATAAACGCTCACCCTATCTGCAGAAGATAAGCAAAAAGCAGGTTTCTTACTGGTTCTGTGTCCCCAAGGCCAGCCCTGCAACCAGGATATACGTTATGAAACCCATTACTGTGGAGCAAGAACACAAATATATTAATGTAAACAAAAATGTCCCATCCAATGGTTTGTAATATCCCCAGATAAAAGCAATGGGCTTGTTGTTAAAAGATGACTAAACAATTTCCCATTTATTGTACAATCAACCTCATTCTGGACATCACTAACTGAAGACAGATTTAGATTTGCTCACAAACTAAACAACTCATCATTAGAAATATATGATTTTATGACATACCGGGAATGTACAGATCAGGGGTATTGATATCAAATCGTGGAGCGACTGGTGTGTCCTGTTGGTAGGTCACCTCCCAGTTCTACAAATAGCAGATAATTACCTTTTTGGTTGCTGCTTTAAGTGACCAAATTGCATGCACACATTATAAGAAAATACAATGGCCAGCCACACTCAATGTGTTAGAAAACTAATTCATGGTCTGTCATTGTGGTTCAGGTCTTACTTCATGCATATATGGAAAAACAAGCAATCCAAGTTTCTTTCCAACATATACTGTGTCTACTGCAAAATAGTACTTCAACTTTGAGATGGGGATAAATCGATCCATCTGTGAAGAAAGAGAAGAACTGAGATGAATACAGCTTTAAAAATTAATTGCCTTTACCATAAATTTAAAATATAAATAAATTAAAGCAACATTAATACGTAACATGGAAAATTCAAGTATGTTATTTTCACGGTCCTAATTCCTTTTACACAACTATAAACACTTATAGGGCTAAACATGACAAGCCTTGTTTCAATATAATACTCTTCCACATCAAAACAAACACACATAGGTCTATGCATTTCCACCCCTTAATCATTCCTGCTATGACAGTTAGAAATATCTTCATGCTTCATGAAATCACATACGTTCTTATCCATCATCTCTTTGCCGTGGGAGGCCAGACTGCTGCCATAAGCCATGGCCAAGTTAGACATAGGGTCCGAGAGGAAGGCTTGTCCTTTATAGGCATCTTGGCCTTTTATCATTCCGCTGTGTTCATACTTGTGCGCTCCAGAGCTAGTGTCATCAAATAATGGACTGGGATCATTGGGGTCCATAGAGGTGCCTCGTATCCTGACATTTGGTTCTAAAATATAAATGGTCATTAAAGACTGCTAATACTGAAATGATTGAAAATAAATCAGCTAATTACAAACAAGACAAAAAGTTGTTTCAGCATTTTTTTTTATTTAGTTGTTTTGCAGCATTTCGTACAAGAATGTAACATAATAAAAATAGATTCTTAAATGTACAATATCTTTCAGGTATATTTATTGCTCCTAACAATGTTTTAAACATGTAGGTGGTTAAATTCCGCTGTGACCTAACGCATGGGTTAATAAATAAAATTTTAATAACAAGAAAACAGATCAAGTAAAAAATAATGTTAAATTTAAATCAGTTTTAGATTAAGGCGTGTTATTACACTGTATAAAACAGCAACCACACTTACGAACTGATTAGACGATCTACACTCAACAATGAATTGTGTAACAATTATATTTGTACGTGTATCACTGTACGCAGAAAGATTTTAGTCCGTCCATAATAAAGCGCAGAGAAACTCAAATCTAAAACAATAATCACATACGTAACTTACGCTGTCTGAACCCACTCTGGCTTGAGTAATCCATCTTTCCAAATGAAATATGTCCCCTTTAAATAGTGATATAACGGAAATACATAAATGTTTATTAATACATTAAGACTTCTAAATGAGAGGCTACCGGTAACGAAACTAAAATTAGCAACGCATAAACCAAGACCGAAAAGACAGTGCAAGATGACGTCACTTCCGGGTTATTTAAAAGTATCGGGACTTCTTTTACTATGGAACATAAAAGCTGTTTTTATAGACAAAATACGGAATTACACTTTTATAGTAGCAAAGCTCTTTAATTTACATTTTTATTATTATTTTAACAGTGTAACAAAGAATATGCAGCATTAAATCATAATTTGGAAATTATGTTTGATATAAACAATCAGAGGAAGGCTTCATTTTAAGCACTTTTTTATTTAATTTCATTTATTTGTGTGTGTGATGGTCCCACTACAGCATCTTAGTGTTGAAAAAATATTATATTAGAATTTTTGACAGATCATAATATTACCTGTTAGTGCTATATCTCTGACAGGTAATATGCTATACCTATATACCTGCCCTTGGCCACCTGCACAGATGCAGAAAACCCCA
Organism: Ambastaia sidthimunki; assembly: GCA_036877625.1. NCBI lineage: Eukaryota > Metazoa > Chordata > Actinopteri > Cypriniformes > Botiidae > Ambastaia > Ambastaia sidthimunki. The sequence continues at coordinate 10,819 of JAZGTK010010857.1, read as the reverse complement.
GCTGCCTGCAGACCACAGTTGCAACCAATATGTTAAACTTATTCTCACACACTGTGTCCCATTCACCACAAAAAAAGCTGTGGTCTTTTTAGGCATCTGCAGTGACCAGTCTTATCCCTGCTTGAGATTTTGTGAGCTTGCCCCAACCTCATTTACCAGTCCTGTCTCATTTGGGTCTTTGCTGGGTTTTGGTGCAGGGGTCCTATAGAAGGGCCTGGAAGTGGTCGCAAATTGAGACCTGGGCCGTGGAGTACTGTGGAGGTAATGTGGCTGAGGCGTGGATGAAGATGGCCTGCCAGTGGTTATTGGAGGTACCCTCTGAGTTGTCATATGTGGTGCTCGTGGTCCAGGAGTTGGGGTTGTACTTGGTTTGGTTGGTTTTGGCTTGGGAATGGCAGTTGTTGATGGTTTCTTGTTAATCACAAACTCTGTTAAAGCAAGTCAAAGAGATAAATTAGTGAAACAAACTTGTTCATTTGGGTGAACAAGATGTGTTTACTGGTCTTACCTTCCTTCGGGCTAAAATGAGTCAGTTTGCCCTTTGTTGACTGGAGTGGGCTTATAGCTACACTTGCCCGGAGGAGCCCTCCTGAAAAGTAAAGTTCATTTCACAGTGGTTGTTATCAAGAGTATAAACATGCCTTACTCCCTAAAGCATAACAGGAAATTGCTTTTAACTACAAATGCAGAGCCTGTTTTCATCCAAAATTTCTTTTCAAAATCAACCATCACTATTACTAAACTTGAGGTTTTAAAAGTTTTCAAAACACCCCCACCCTGAGTATTAAACTTCTGTGTATAAGTCCTGCACCATATGTGTTGCAGACATGAAAGATATTTAAAATTGTCAGGTTTTACAATTTTAAACAACCAACGTGCCTGCAAGATTTGTAAAAATCTAGTAATGTGAATTTTAATGTATACACACCTTGACGGATCCACTATCTTACAGACCACTCCTTCTCTGGCTGTAGCATTGGCTGCTTCTGTTGCAAGGAAGTAGACAGTGATTCATTTATACATGTCACACTAAAGAACTATTTAAAAATATTTTTAAAAGTAAACAGAACTAGTCCAATAAGAGTGAAACAACTAAGATGTGTTATAAATACTGTGTTATAAAATAATGTGTTGTCCAGTTTGACAAGCTTGCTTACCGAGTGAAGAAGTAGAACATAGTTTTTTGTCATAACAAGAAAAGCCCTCCATAGTTCTCCTCCTTTTTCGATCAGGTCAACTTATTCAGATTTATTTTGCCCCACATTTACACAGAGCATTCTGCCCTGCCCCTGGCCAGTGACTGAATCACCCCTGTCAATAGAACACATCCACGTGTTTCTTACACCATTGGCGTAGATTTTTGGTTTAGTGTCCCTTTTCTAGACTAAAGGATTGTCTGGTGGGATACTGTAGGGGGCGCCATAATCATCATTATCTACGTCAATTCTCAGGACCTTGCCAAGCAGAGTGGACCTGTGAAACATAAGAGTGTTTGTTTTGCGTTATTTTTTTGTACTTACATAAAGTAAATTAGAACTTTTATTAAAAAAAAAAAAAAAATTATTATACAGCACAAAGAACCATTTATTAAACAACATACATGGTATACATGGGGTTTTATTAAAAGGGGTTGTTTGACAAAAAAAAAAATCTTGTCTCCAAAAATCTCCAAACTTGCTATATTCCTTGCAGAAGACCAGGGGCTCCAGAGGCTGAAAGGGGGCTTGTAGTCCAGGCACTGTGAGTGAGCGTTTCCCTGAGGTGGTATCAGGAGGACCATCAAAAGAAAGCTGTGAGGGGTGGAAAGCAACAGAAAGCTCTCCACAGGGACATTTCTTTCATCGCACAGGAGAAAACCCCTCAGCTTCCGTGATAAAGATGGTTTGTGCTAAGACTGAGAAATGCCAGGGGCGAGTAATTTCTTCACAAGTAGATCTGTGAGTTGTTGTACTTGGTGGTCAGTTATTGCCCTCAAACAGATGTGCATATTCTGTCACACAAGGACAATTTCTGTCAAATTCTTTCATCCCCCACCCAACTTTTCTCACAACCCCAGCCCACCCCCCTACCTTCCCCTTGGAAACATGTGCATCATAGTCATGTAGCTTCTCTCCCCGAATAACCCACATTTTTTTGTCACACAGAGCAGTTTAACCTCATGATAATCATCCTGTATTGTCATTCTTTCATGTATTGTCATTGTCAACTATTGTTTAGTTGACAGCAATACAAAATCCTTAATACTTAATCTAAGACCATTTGTAATGGTTTTACCAATTTTCTGCATTTACACCTAATTTAATTTACTGTAGTTCACTATTTATGACTAAATTGTGTAACTGCTCCTGTTGTGTCCACATGTGTAAATTCTTGATTCATGTCTCTAAGAAGGTGTTTCTGACTAAACAAGCACAATAATAAGTTAAAGACTGGATATTAAAGGGAGATTAATGTTTTGATATCATTCTAGGTCAAACGTGAGCGTAAAGAGATCATATTTGTGTGCTGGGAGCTTTCAAGCTAAAACACAAACCTGCATTTGTTTCCTTTAAACATGAATTTAAAACCATGAACTTATGCTAGTCAATGTAAGTTATGAAACATGTTTATCAATGTAAATGTAATAAATAATGTGAACCTGAATGAAAGATATTTAAATATTGGTGTAATTTTCTCCGTTTCTCAAGAATACCGGAACTATTTTTTTATTTAAGTAAACAACAGTAAACAGTTAATTAAACAGTCATTCTAAACATTCACATACATTATTAACAACACAAAGTTATTGGTTTACGTTTCTACAACGTTTACAACTGGTACTACTAAATGATAGATATACAGTTTCCATTTGATACAGTGGATACGGTTTATAAAGGAAGATGTTTTATAGAAGACGTACTACATCTATTATTGATTGCACACAATTCCATAATAGTGGAATAAAATACATTTCTGCTATTTCTATACAAAATACACATGCTATGTTATCATAGTTCATTTTTACCTTCTACTTTGCATTTATACTTGATTAGATTGTATTTTCTGGTGTAACTTAAATTTATGGTATTTAACATTTACATGTGTTTATACAACAGAGCATTGTCATTATTTTAACCGTGTCATTTTACCATTTTCCTACAGGAAACCACTGGACAATAAACCATATGGAACATTTTAATGCCACTGTCTTTGCCGAAAAGGCTTGAGTGTCTTTAAACAAAATTGTGATCTGGCAGCAAACAAAGCTCCCATTGTCTCAATGCTGTTTATTCTTCAGCAAATATATAGTACAAATCTCCTTTAGGATGCAAAATGTTTGTTTCATTCTGAAAAACAAGAATAAAAGTGTTCATAGATCAGAAGAGGCCACATGAATCCTCTTGCAGAACTCAAGAGTAACATTCTCATATGGCAGTACAAATAAACAGCAAGCTTTAATGCAATTCCTAATAAAGTCAAGATGCTTTACATCATGGGGCTAAATTTGACACTACATGCAACAATAAAGAATCTCTATTCCTCTTTACTCAAGTATTGGGCATTGTATTTTGCCACTACAGATGATGAACCCTTATCATGGTCTTGCTTTTTTAAATAATGTTGATGTACCTTGGACATTGTTTGTTTATGCAGAAATTACAGAATGCTATCTGATTAAGACTCAAGGCAAGTTCAGTGACTGGAAGCAAATGTCTAATGTATAACATGCAATTAGTCACCCTGACAGAGAGATCAGGACTCTGACACAAGGCTGAAGAGATTTATTTTGCGATAATGACTGGCTGACTGCATATTGTCTCACATATGATGTGGCTGTTTACCAAACAAGAAAATACCTGGACATGAAATAATTCACACCAAATTTGTGTATGATCTTACATTTAGACTATGTTAAAGCTTCTACTTAAAATATATAATACAGTACATATACAGTACACATCAATTACTGTATAAGAGAAGAATTGTACAGAATGTAAAGAAATAATGTAACAAATGTACCTCCAAAATAAGATAGATGATCTTAATGTTGTTTCCACTGTGTCTCTCAGCTGGAACATTCGGATTGGCAGCTTTGTAGTTTCTCCTCAAGGCACAGTTAGGTATGTGGTGGACCCCTGTGTCTCCAGTGACTCCAAAGCCAAGCACACAACCTGTGTTATTCCCAGTCCTGATCTGTGCCACATTTCTGATTAAAATATGCCCATAAAAATCATTGGTTCATATTACCACAGAGCAGAGTTGACTGATGGACACTTTGAAAATGTACACTAAGGATGTTTTTTGCAGAGTTCCTTATTCTCAAATATTTCGGGTCTTGTCTTTGACTTTGAAATAAATACATTTATTTTGATTAAAAAAAAATCAATTTAGCTCTGAACATTCCAAATATATTTTCATCTTTAAGACTGTCAGTGTACACTCTGTCTCAACCAAAAACCCACAGAATGAATTCGCCCACTGCTTAGACTTAATAATACAAAGCGATTGCAAGCTAAACGCTTTTTATCTGCTTGGATGTTTTAACCTCTGCCCTCCCCCTGCACAGTTAGATTAATCGTAGTGGAACACATGTAATATAAGATCCAGTAGAGCATTATTAACTTAGGTAATCAACTCAGTCCAGGCAAGAAGAATTATGGGTATTGAAAAGACAGCAGTGATTGAATTAATAAAGTGGCATATCTTTAACCCAGAGAAAATGAGATTCAGGATTATTCATAGACATGTTAACCTTAACTAAACACACATTGAAGCTTGTAGAGCAACTATAAGAAAATGAAGGGCTGATTTCCTGAAAAGTATAAACACTGCTGTCAGCCAAGGGGTCAAGATTTGGCTCCTTAACATGGGCAAGTAAGCCCCTGGCAGTAGATGGTGTTCTAACAATATTCTCCCCCCAATATTCTCTTTTTTCTAAAAAAAAGTATTTTTCATTGACACTCACTCAGAAGTAGCTGTGTATTCTGATGTAAAGAAAAATTGTAATCAATATAAAAATGACAAATACTTATATACTATACTAGATGCATGCCTCAAAAATGCTGTAGTATTTAAATGAACTGATGTTGACCCCACCAGTAAAAGCTGGAGTGAAGTGGCTAGATTTACCAGAGGCAGTGTGAGACAGTAAAGTGTGACACACTGGAAAGCCACCATCTGTCGCTTATTTAGCACGGACTGATGATCACAAACACACCTACTTTGACAGGCCCTATCCAGAGACATGTTCCCAGGAGTTGGTTTATCATCAAGGATCTGATAGATTACATCTGGAATATCTGATCATTAGACATTCAAAGGGGGTTTGCAAAATACAAAAAAACTGTCCCACTGTTTAATCTACATAACAAAACTATATTTTCCATCATCGGAAATATAGAATAAGGGCTAATAAGTGAAAATACATTTATTTACATTGCTACTCTATAACTTAGTCCACCATTGGCAGTCTGGAAAACTCTAGAGAACAAAGAGATTGAGGTGATCCTAAAGTGGGCTAAAGTGCTAAAGGGTGAAGGATCAGAAGTTAGGGCTGTGTTCTTGTGTCTAAAAGGCACAGGCACACACCACTGCTACCACAACAATGTTGCCAATGGTTGCAATGACAGCCACCCACAGCCAGATGGCGTCGCTGGAGACCTTGCCCTCCTCTTCCTGTTCAGCTGGTCGAGAGAAGTTAGCATTGAGGTTGGAGGTGGAAGTCTGAAGGGATGAGTTGTCATTGTATGGAGAATCCATAAAGGCTCCGCTGACTGCTTGAAAATGCTGTACAAGAGAAAACTCTTTGCATTAAATTAACAGTCTGAATGACGTCATTATAAAATGTAAATTGACCTGATTATGGGCTGTGGCAAATAAATAAATAAAATAATCATCACAATATTTTTAGAAAGCTCCCATCTGTGTCTGGTGTGTGATGTCACCAGTCAGGAGACAGAGGTACAATCTTGGTTCTGGCATTCGTTTTGTTCTCTTGGTCATCACCACCTCATTGCCCCCCATCTCCACAAAGACATGCACCATTTATCAGATTTCATCTAATGTTGACACCTTCATCACTCTTCTGATCTGATAACAGCCTCTTGGAGAGTATAGGAGGAAAGCGGTCCAATCTCACTTCTGTTTAGTGACTAGCAGATTGTCTGCATTTTATAAGGATAAAATTATTTCCTAAATGTTTCACCACATCAATTACCATTTTAAAATATAATTTAAATTACTGTAAGGTTTGAAGGACATCGATGGTTCAGCCTGCTATAAGCTGTCATTATTTTTTTAAAGGGACATTTTATACACAGCAGGACTCTAGTTTAAAAATTGAAGTCTAGTTTAAAATTGAACTGAACAGAAATTTCTTTATTTCTGCCTTGTTCCATGTGAAAAAGTGTGAGCTAACAATTTCTTTTACTCTTAATTCAAGTTAATGATGTATCACTTCGAAACTAATTTCAAACAAAGTGTACTTTTCTCTCATTATCTTTACTAAATATGGCTCATTAGCCGCATTCTTCAGCCGCACACAGCTAAAGTTCTACAGATATGGGTCTTAATACAACAAAACTAATAAGTTAAACAAAGTTAGAATCAGATTAACAGAATCACACAACAAAGTTTTAGACCAAAGGGCAACAACAAATGCTACTAAAGAAACAGTTACATCCCACAGCAAATTGAATATGATGTATTCTGGCAAAACTCCAGTCCCACAACACATGTACACACACATGTTGGGCTTTTAATAATGCAAATAATATAATGTTAACAAGCACAAATACTAACGGCATGGAAATTTTACAATTACTGAGAAATGTTAGACACAATGTTATAGAGGTTCATTTCAGGATAAAAAACACACTGAAATGTCAAGTTAAGAGAAGTTCAAATAAATAAGAGAGTTCAAGTACCTCCAGTCAGGGTTCAGCTCCAGAGTGGAGTGAAGGGTGAGGTGTCTGCTTTATAAAAGCCACGTACTCATACGCTGTACCGATTGTTCCAGGATCTGTGTGTGTGAGAGCGAGAGTAATCTCGCTGCAGGGAGATTGCTCCAAACAGATTAGAGTTATCCTCTACTGATCTGCTGGTTTTATCTATCTCACTGCAAACCAGGCAAATCCCACATTATTCAGATACTGTCCATTCTGTTTGAAAGAGCCAAACCCACTTTTCCTGCTTGATTTAACCACTTATTCTAAACCCACCTGCTGTGCTTGTGTACATGCACAACTGTGGGCTTGTGTATTCGATTGCTAGTGTGTATGTAGTGATCGCTACCTTAGAATTATAAGGTTTTATCTGCGTTTTGACCAGTTTGAGATATTGAGGTTTAAAGTTTTTGGATTGTATATACCAAAACTGATCTGACTGACTGAACTTTTTGTTTTTCAAATTAAACACGCAAAATGCATTTTTTTTTTAAATAAAACACTTTAATAGTGTCAATAAGTTATATTAGAGTAAGAATATGTCAATAACTGAGTTTGGACAAAAATGTCAGATAGAACAGAAAGGTAGTGATTTATTTGTAACCCTTTCCTGTTTATTTGCATCATCTCTCTCTAAGTTCATAAACTGGTAAGATTTGTTCTAATGCTAGTTAGATGTTCTGCGAGACTCATTAAATGTCATCCATCATCAATGTAATGCAGTTAAGTTTCGGCGCATTACTAGAGCGGTCTCCATTAATGCACTCAGATTGCAAGCAGAAAGATCTATCTATCTTCAGCTGTTGTGACATTCATATTAAAGAAAATATTAGCCTCAGGTAAAGTGTGCAGCTATGTGGTGAACAGAGATTTGATCGATGCACAAAAGTTCTCATTATCTGCACAATTTTTAATGTGTTGCACATAAAAGCCACAGAAAAAAGCCAACTGCCTGTTTAACACTGTAGAGAGAAGTTTTACAGGAAGTCACTGTATTCAGTAGCGTCTATGCAGTGATCATTGATGCTAATGTCTCACCTGTGCAGGATGAATCACCTGTCAGACTGAGACAGACCCCTCTCCTCCCCCCACCCTCTGCTGCTCTGCCTCATTTATCACTGAATGATGCTGTGGAGAATCTTTGTGGCCTGCTGGGACTGGAGTGGGTGGAGCTGGATGACATTGCTTCTTACTGTCATTTCCTGACATGGAGCAGCTTAAGAAATTCTAAGATGCCTTTCATGTAAACTTGAAGACATTTCTAAATGTCATGTGACAAGACCTGAACTTAATTTTTTAAGCTATTTTTATACCGCAACGGAACAGAAGCTGCGTTTGACGTGGCATTCGACACGCATCGTTTAGGGGGAGCATATGCATTTACAAAAAATTACAACTGCATGGTTGTTCTCATGTTATGAGATCCATGTATTAATTATAAAATGAATACAGAAATATACAATTAATATGCATATATATAAAAAAATGTTTAAGGAATCAGGATAATGTACATTTAGACGATTATTATCACAAATTAAACTGATTGGGACAGTCATGTCTCCAACATCAAATCTGAGTGAATTATATGAAGTTTAATTAAATTTAAATGAATTTGAAATAAGTTGATTTGTTAAAAGTATTTAATTAGCTTGTTATTTATTTAAAGACTGCAGAGTGACATGTAAACTACCACAGCTATGTAGAGAACATTTTGCCAGGAACAACAAACAGCAAAGTGTAGGCAAAAAACAAATATTTGACCATAGAATGCCRTCAATTCTGTGTCAATCAGAATTAAYAATTCCAGACAGCTGTCAAATGTTTTTTTCTTTGGGCCCTCTGCTGCATTAATAGCATTAATAACATTAATGCTGTTAATGTTATTTGTATGTTAGTTTAATAAAATGTTTCAAAGGATTCAAACTTAAAGCAACTGTTTAAGGAACATAAATAGGATGTTTTTGAAAGTTGTCCATGGTCACGTATTTGCATCTCTAATTATGATTGTATGAGTTAGACAACAGATGTGAACTGCTGGCCCACTTTATAATTCTAATTAGTATTCTGTCACTTGATAATAAAGTGCCCAAAGAAAAAAACAGGTTGATTAAATAGCATCACCAGCTGCTTCATTCTGTGGCACTTACTGAGTCTTTCAGGTGTGCTGTAAAAAAGTCCTGTTCACTAACTGTGAATATGAAAGTATTTGAAACTAGTTTGGGACAATTACAGTAGCCTATACATTCATATTGATAAACATAGGCAGCTTATAGAAGGTTGTACAAGCCTGAGGGCTTAAATCTACTATTTTGAAAATAACTTTTATATGTAATGTCTCTTAAGTCATGACTTTTACCTGTCCTGGTTAAACAATGTATAGCACACAAACCATGACTTCTTAAAACCTACCTCAACTGGTAGAGCATTGCGTTAGCATGGCAAACGTTGTGGGTTCGATCCCAGGAAATACAACTACTGATAAAAATGCATTCCTTGAATTCACTGTAAGTCTGCTTTGGATAAAAGCGTCTGCCAAATAAATAAATGTAATGTAAAACCTTAAACATGACTCTGAGATATGGAGTACTGATTCTCTTTTCGAAACTCGAAAATGACTGTACGTGTTTGTTCCTAAAACCTTAAAAGTTACATGAATACACATTTTAATAAACACTTTAATAAAATATACACAAAAACGCTATTCTTTCACTTGCATTAGAATACAGTGTCGAGAGTTAAAAACACTCTGGTTTAACATTAGCTAACAAAACTTGTAAGTTGCATTGGAAAATAGGTTGTTATAATAATACCAACCAAACGTGAGTTGCACTACATATCTGCTTCCCTGTTTTTCCTAAATAAATCGCCTGGCACGTCAAATTTGTATAAACTCCCACATAACTATTTTTAAGTAGGAAATACTCTTCTGACCCAAGCAACGCCTGGACGCTTTTTAAATGCTCTACTCGTGTTTTTGGCAAACAAAAATAACGTTGGAAGTCATACCTGTGCTGCCATCAGTGATAACTCCATCTTTATCTTCAGCTCTTGTCAAACTCTTCTGTATTGTCAGCGCACGAGAGAGTCACAGTCGCGTCTCCGGTGTTTCCTGCGCGTGATTGTCTGGCTGCGGGCGCGCGCTTCTGCTGTTGAATTGGGATGCAGACACGCACGAGCACACCATCCTTGCAGAATTATTTATGCAACTTCTCCTTTGATATTCAAATCCTTTGACACTTTACACTGCCTAAAACCTCAGCCCTGCAGAACTATTGGACTGTGAACAATATTGCTTTTATAATTCCGGATTACTGAATTATTGATTAACATTCAGTTACATCAACACTTTAGCAAAATAGGAGAGACAGGCTATTTGTTATAAGTTTTTGAGTCATGCAATGCTCTACTATTGTTTAAGAATGTTTAATGCTATTTAATAGCATGTTTCTATATAGTGTGAACATGCCATGAGCCATCTTTGTAGGTTAATAAGGGTATGTTCCCACAGAAACTTGTTTTACCCATAACACATCTCATCAAAAGTAAAGTACTTATGTCCCAAATAGTAAGACAGATTTACAGTAAAGAAATAACTGATGCCTCGAAATGTATGTAGCTCTATATGTGTTCATTTGCCAGATGTTGTTTTTCAGGAGACAATATTTTTAAAGTAATGGCAGTAAAGTGACAGTTCTTTTAAAAAGAACTCTAAATATCTTTGTAATGTTTAAGTAACAAATTGTCTTGGTAATGGCTATTTGAAAAGTCCTTGTTTCACCTCACCACTGGATTTGAAACCGTTTTTTGAAACATTGTTTCATCAGCCTCAGATTACATTTTTATTGAATTATTCACTTTGTAAATGTTCCTTTTAGCTCCTTCAAGGGCTACCACTT
>JAZGTK010010856.1:0-16070 GCA_036877625.1 Ambastaia sidthimunki | reverse complement strand
AAACTGCAGAAAACAAGAAGAGTTATTTAATAACACGCCACAGAACTGCATTAATGAAGACACACGCTGCTAAAGTCTCTGTTAGCGGATCAAATGCTGAATTACTGAAGTGGACACGTACAAACTGGCCCTCATCGATGCCGATGACGCAGGCCTGCAGCGCCAGAGGCCTGACGTCACTCAGACGGTTCGCAGGCACCGCCTCCATCGTGCTCCTATGACACACGTCACAAAACCATCAGACAAAGACACTTTAAAAATGTATCAAAATAATATAAACTGAATCTTACATGTCGTGTGTAGCCATTCCCGTCTGTGAGTATCGGGTGTCTTTGGCGTATTTAATGAGCAAACAGGAATATTGAGCCACCTGGAAGCGACGGACGCGCCGCATCAGTTCAGTGCTGCTTATGAGAAATGACTAAACAACGTTACTATTTGGGATCTTGGTGTTATTTGTTGTATGTGTTTTTCAATGTTTTGTTTTTATTGTGTTCAGACAAACCCCAAGAAAAACGAGGAAAAAACTACCCTGGATAACAATAAGCGCTACCTCATTAAAACGGAGGACTAGAATGAAACGAACATACAAAGACTGAACATACATGCATCTGCGTTTGACGTTCGCGTTTATACATTCAAGTTATACAATTTAATGTACATATACTGCGCGGGAGTCGAACCCACGACCTTTCGCGCAGGGCCTTTACAAACTGAGCCATAGCGTTTGACACCACCCGCCGAACCAAACGCGGATTTCACAATACTTACTTAAAATATTTACTTTTAGATATGCATTTTCTGATGATTTATTAATCCCCACCTTTTTCCTGAAAACATTGGTCCGAAAATAACCTGAGAACAAAGAGACTATATTGATATCTGCACTTATTCACACAAAACTTACAAATGCCAAGAGAACAAGAGAAGCGATGCATTTGTGCTTTAATTACAATTAAACGCGAAAAAACTTGTACATAATGAAATACCTCACATCATAACATTAAACGGTTATTAAAATTCACCCACTTGTATTTGTCCTCTCGCTTTTTGTGGGGAATTTGGTAAAACTCTGGCCACGTTCAAACAATCCATTTCTTTATCTTATTTTTATTTAATAAAAATTTAACTTTATGAAGTTGTGCTGCACAGTGACACTTTGAATGTCCCGCCAGTTTGTCCTTTTTTAATACAGCTGTGGCGTGACGTCACTCGAAGGACCAATGAGAGTGAAGAACGCCGCTTCTGCGCACTGATCCACTCAAAGCACCGCTCTGACGTCACAGGTCAGCGTTCTTAAGCTAAGGCAAAAGATGTGTTCAGTAGAGTCAGGCGGGAAAGTGTCAATGTAGTTAAAATGTGACCTCTGCATTGAACACACACACACACACACACACTGCACATGTTACATGTAAAGATATGTCTGGCAGTGCACGGGACATTTGTGTCACATGTTCCTCATTGTCAAATGTTTGTAAGTTTGGCTTTGTGTCAGCATACACGTTTTTACTCACTCCTCACCTGGTTCAAAGGTCTCGTGTAAGAGTTTGACCAGCAGTACAATGTCCTCGTGTAAGAGTTTGACCAGCAGTAGAGTGTCCTCGTGTAAGAGTTTGACCATCACCATGGGCGACTGGAGGAACATGAGCAGAGATGTGAGTCTCTTCAATAACAAATTCAAGTTATTTTTCAGTTATACATGAATGTAGTGATTGTTGACACGAGATGGTTATGGGACCAGTTGTGCTTATTTGATACATTATTTGTTACAGAAAGAAATGTTGGTCGACATCAATACGACCTCAATACGTGACACGCTTTATTTATTGAATACTACGCAGTATAGACTGTACATTGCCCACAAAATAAAGCAAGTCAAACATATAATATTTTTTTCACGTAGTACAGTACAGTATTACATTGCTGTCACGTGATCTGTTACGTTGCACGCTTTAGCGTGTGACTTCCGGTTGTCGTCTCAGAAGTAAACATTGTCATTTTGTCTTTTTTAATCTGGGCATGTTTAATAAATGAACTTTTTGCAGGCAGATCAAATAAAGAGTCAAGAAAGGATGTTAATCATTACGTCCAGTTCAATGTAAAGGGTCAGGTCAGGAGTTGTGGGTATCTCGGACTGTGTCGTATATTGAACATATGGGCATGTAGGAGGTCATCCTGGTAGGATTCTGTTTATACACACTGTATACTGCAGTAACAGTAAGACGCTAGTCGATTCAGGTATTGTGAAGTGCTGCCGGCAGAGGGCTGTGTGTGTGTGTGTGTGTGTGTGTGTTTATCACACTGGGTTGTTTTTGACAGGAGCTGGAGTGTCAGTACTCGCCCAGCCGCTGGTCTCACAGGATGTCCGCAGATGAGGTGATCAGAGCCCACGTGGCTGCTTTAAAGTCGGGTGAGTGTTATTATTCCTGATCAATGCTGCACCTGTTACTGGGATCTTATCTGTATGTGAACTAGCGTCTCAGATGCATCAACACAGTCTCTCTCTAACACACTGACATATATGCCTGAGTCATATTCGGCAGTTTATAAGTGAGATGTGTGAGGATGTCCACCGATCAAGGTGTGTGTTTGTGTGTGCAGCCACAGAGAAGGCTCGCACGCTCACGCAGACTTTACTCGATGTGCCGTATGCTGATGGAGAAGAAGAGAAACTGGACGTGTATGTCCCCAGCGTCTCGTCTCCAGGTGCTGATCATTAGACACTGTTTTTATATAGCAGCTCTCTCACTGCGAGCTGGACCATCATGTCCTGATCTAAGATCATTTAAAAAATAGTTAATTGTGATGTCAAAATGCAAAAACTTAATGTTCCTAAAACGGGCTTCAGTTTATTTATGCTAAATATTAGTAATAGCGAAGTAAAGCTGTTTTGAACCAGCAAAGCTTTTATCACAATTGTGATAAATTGCGAGTGTCGCACAATGCGAGCAAAAACAGCGAATCCATATATGAATTACACAACAACAATCTGTTCCCTTGCAATAAAGAAAAAAATCTTCTGTTTGTGAACAAGTAAAACTCATGAATACAGAAAACTGCCACTAACAACAGCATTTGTAACCACTTTTTTTTTTCTAATATTTGAAAATTACCAAATGAATAAAAGTTCTGAAACTGAAACATGGTTGAAGTATTATTATTATAAACAGCTGCTGAGAGCAAATCAAACACTGGATCTAAAAAAGAAATGATTAAATATAGGCCTACTTCTCTTTAAAGTATTAAGTCATAGAAAACAATCACCTTTTTCTAGCATTTTTCATCTTATTGCGCTATTTTCCCAAACAACATATGAAAAATGAAGTGTTAGGGCGAGGATAGGCTGAGTTGTATTGCTTTCATTCACTGATATATATCTGGCGGGCCTTTACCTTACACACGGCAATATGTGACACTATGCTAACATGAACAGGTCGTCAGTTAATCGTGGGTACATTAGGCTGATGGGGGAACGATATGAAAGATAAAATAGTTGAACACAAAGCTTCACTGAAAATCACTTCATTTTTTGACATGCCTCGGAGCTTTGGTGTCATGATTAAATATTATTTCTTAACATTCTTGGGAATTTTGGGAGAAAAAATGAATATATATGAATATCATGAAAGGTTTTGAATGTTTCAGATGTTCCTCTGCTGATCTACATTCATGGAGGATACTGGCAGTTCCTCAGGTATCATTAAAACACACCGTCATACCTGTCTGACATGATAGGGTCACTATAAATCAAATAGCTGAGTGATTTCTCTCCTCTTGGCTTTCCGAATGTGTCATTGATGGAGGTTGTGCTGCTTTCTGCTGGATTTCACACTGGCTCACAACACAATTTATTTATAAGCATTATCTTGGACTGTATGCTAATATATAATGAAGTAACTGTGGTGTGTCTTCACACATGCTTTGATTCGCAGTAAGAATGAATCTGGCTTCCTGGCTGTTCCGATGGTCCAGAGAGGGGTTGTGGTGGTCGCTGTGGATTATAGTATCGCCCCCAAAGGTATAACTAAAGTTTGAGAGGTAACGATGATGACAAGTGTTTGCAGTTTGAAGAAGTATCAAATGTATTAGGTTTGTGCTGTTAATGTATTTGTATGGCTTCAGGAAATATGGATCTGATGGTATCACAGGTGCGGAGAAGTCTTGTGTCTGTCATTCAGCAGTATTCACACATCAGGTCTCTCTTGTTCTCACTTACATTGTGTGTCTGTTCAGTCAGTTCTTTCTCTTCCTTTCAATTTCAGTCTTTTATTGGCATGACAAAACTGTACATTTTATTGCCAGAGCAATAGCAGCTGTAATGTGTATATGTAATATCAGTTGTGTACAGTACATGGTATTTACAAAAAAAGTAGTGCAAAATAAATAAAAGATAATAGTAGGTAGTAGTAGATCATTTAAAAATAATATAGTTTTTTTTGTCTGTCACTGTGTACAGAGTCTGTCTGCTGTGGTGTTTTCTCTCTTTAGGGCCAAACATTGCGTTTTACTTTGTTGTTGTGCTTGAGTTTCCCAGTGAGTGATGGAATAGTGTTTTATTTGTGCTGTAATGTGGTTGAATGAAATAAGTGTGGCGGTGTTGGTCTGGTTCAGAGCATCAGTGTGATGAAGGTCAGTAGATGGTAGTGAAACATCAGGACTAAAGCTCTGGACCAGTTGACAGAGGGGATTGGTTTTTTGGCTCAACTCTCTCTCTCTGTCTGTCTGTCTCTCTCTCTCTCAGTGGGCTTTACCTGTGTGGTCATTCTGCCGGGGCGCACCTGGCTGCGATGGTTCTGTCCACTGATTGGTCCCAGTATGACATATCACCCCAGATCAAAGGTGTTTACATCTATGTCCTTTGTCTGTTTCTTTACTTACAGGTGTTTGGACACGCTTAAAAACTTCTGGGTGTCAGTGCACTAGATAACAAAATATCTAAATAATGCACAAGCTTTGGAGTTCAGCACATTAAATGTAAACATTAATGGCTGTGTTTGTGCTAGTACAGGGATGGGCAACTGGCGGCCCGTATCTTCAAATACGGCCCGCTGGATCATATGATGCTCTCGTCAATTCTGATAAATTTAAGAAACAAGATTAGGAAGGATGTTAATTCTAACACAAACCAGGAGAGGTCGCTATCGTTCCCGCCGATCACTGTTATCATCACCCTAATTTTTATTCCTGAATAATTATATTCTTATATTCAGTCAGGCATATCTTTAATAGTAATATGTGGATTTTGGTAATAACATGTTTTTGTTAAGCACTTTATTTCAGGTTATGTTGAAAATGTTTTGTAAGATGGACCTTCCTACATTTGTTTTGTGTACATTCAGTGCAATTGAGATTTACATTTATATTTGCTTGTGGATGAAGTTGACCATTTAAATGAGCATAATTGCAGTTTTATAGTTACATTTTTTAAAACGCACACAAACACACACACACAATTGAACTAATTCTACACTGAGTTCCTTCAATAAATTTTCCCTCAATAAAATATAGAGGAAGATGATGCAAAATATGTGAGTGTAAATTAGTAATCTGGCCCATTGGTTTAAAGAACAAAAATTACTGGCCCTCGTCATTATCAAAGTTGCCCATCCCTGTGCTAGTATAATATTTTAAAATAAAAAAGCCTTCTAATCTGCAGAGTTGAACTCTAATCAAACAGTTTGATAAGCTTTCCTCTGTAGGACAGCAGCTCTCCAAAAGAAAGATTGAAATTCTCGATCTAATACAGTGATGTTCTGTTCCTTTGGGTCTCAGTCGTTCTCTTCTCTCTCAGGCGTGTTTCTCGTCAGCGGTATTTATGATTTACGCCCGATTCTCTCCACCTATGTGAACGAGCCACTGAAGATGACGGAGTGAGTGTTTCTGTTCAAGCTCTGAGTGATGAGTCTCATTTTAATTGTAAATGTATTTACTGTGACAACACCACAGTTCTTAATGAAATCTTACCTTTGGTTTAATTCAGAACTCTTTTTAAATACGGGTGGTAGTGATTTTGATGTTGTGTTATTACATGGCTGCAGGGAAGTGGCTTTAAGGAACAGCCCCAGTCAGCTGGTGTCGGAGATCAGCGTCTCCTCGTGTGACATAGTGATCGCTGTCGCTCAGCACGACTCGCCTGAGTTCCGCAAGCAGTCTGAAGAATATTTCAAAGTAAGAGAACTGAAGAAATAATTCAAACTGTATTCAGTGAGACTGAGCAGCACAAATATCTAGAACACTGTTATTATAATCAATGAATCTGAAAACATCAGGTTTGTCATATTGTGTTTTATTTTTTGTTGTAGGTTTTGATGTCTGCCGGCCTCAGTGTTTCTTTTGAAGACGTTCCTAACACGGATCACTTTAGCATCATAGAGCAACTTGTGGATGAGGATTACCACCTTACTAAAGTTAGCTGATCAAATAACAACATCAATCAGTTTGTTTAATATCTGTTACTAATGAGCATTTCTTATATTCTAAAGCTCCTGCTAAAGATGATGGGGAAAAATTGACACATCTTCACACAAATTGAGCAACAGTGCACTGCTCTGGACCGGACCTGTGAGTTTGTTTAACTGAACTCTTTGTTCAGTCAAACACTAGTATTAAATGTGTTTAATGTTGGTCACTGAAGCAAAGGTGTGTGCGTGTGTCCGTGTGTGCGCGCGTGCATGTGTGGTGTTACATTTGTACATTCACAGCTGTGTTGTTAAGAGTACGTGAATGTCTTTAAATTGTTATTCAAATGTTTTCAAATGGATAAACTGTATTTTTGGCGTTTTGTAATGATTAAAAGTGACACATGCAAAAATGATACAGATGATACATGTTGTAGATCAGATCACAAATGTATGTAGCACTTATATAAAATGTGATGTAACTCATTGAATCACCACTGTCAAACTGCACTATTTAATTGTATTAAAAGGTACACCAGAATTGGGAATGGATCACCAACAGTGAAAGGACTGTATGTGAGAATTATGAATGCACACACAAGTATTCAGTGCGTAATAAAATGCTGATATCAATCAGTTGTTGTGAAAGTTGTGTCATAAATTGGCAGAAATGTGTCTGTCATTGGGGAGACAGTCCATTAAAACAATAGTCTCTGTATTGTGGCGCTTTGTGTAAATGTAGTCTGACGTCATGTGGGGGACAAGTCATGTGTCCGGCAATACAAAGAGCAAAGTCGCTTTTTACATGTTACGTGTATCTTTCCTAATCTAATTTCAAACTTATGTTAACAGCCACTAAAACTAAGCATTTGTGTCAAATGTCAGGCTTTGCTCAGGCGTTGCTTAATCTTACTGAACTTGGATATTATAACTTCATTACTATTCACGAAACGGCAAGAGCGGCTACCTGCCAACATTGCAGCCAATCAGCTACGCGTACTCGGCGAACGTGTAGTTACGTGTTAAGATTCATCAGCCGGTCACGGGCGGTGTCAGCCGGTGGTCGCAGAATGATTCTCGCACCGGAGGGAGAAATAGCCTATCTTCACCCCTAAATATATTTTAAACTACATTTTAATGTTTTATTGTGGAAGTGTGGGCTGGTTATCCTGCCTACTTCAGGAGCTTTGATTATAATGTCATAGTTCGGTTCGTTGATGTTGGAACACGAGCAGACGTGAGACCCATAAGCGAGAAGATATATTTACTTTATTATATATATAACTTGTTTCATTCGTGTCTTAGGGTGAAAACAAGCAGAATATGATCAAATATGAGTAACAGGCGTAACTTTATATTCGAACATTATGTTCTAACAGTTTTAATGTCGGTAAGCGACGATTTAAATCAGTCTCAGGATGAAATCGGTCTTTTGGAAACGCATTCAAAAACACGTTCATCATCGGCCATCTGACGCCAATAACGGCACATAAATGAATCTTTCTTCGAGATTTATACTTTCATATATCCGCGCTGACATCCACGCGTTCATGATCTGTCTTCTGTACTGCACATTTTCATAATCACGGTACCTACATTATAAAATACAGAACGCTTGTGTACCCGGTTCGTTTTTTTCAGTAAACTCGCACTTTATATCCTTCAGTGGAACTTCACGCGGCGCCGCCATTTTAAATTAAGAGAGAAGCCCCGGGCCACGTGAATCACGTGACGTGAAATTCCCGGGAAAATGACATCTCGACGTGTTTTTAAAAAATAACCGCCTTTAGTTGCGGTTGCTAGGAAACAAGTGAGAGCGGCGGACTCAGCTGAACTGATGCTGCGGGGACTGAAGAGGACGAGTTAGTTCCTAAACTTCACTCACTATATGGTCTGATTATACACTTCCTGTGTTTTATTATCTCTCTTTCTGTCCTCTTCCTTTTCTGTTGTTGGTGGCCACTCAGAATTTGGCAGGAAACCAAGAGAACCTGAAATGTAGTTGATGTTATTGCCGCCTTCTTTGTTTTCCTCGCCTTGTAAGTGGTTTGAATAAAAGCGTCTGCTGAATGATCTAATGTAAATGAGAGTGTGTGAGAACTCACGTTTACTCAAATATCTAAACGGAGACATTCAATAAAACATTCCATTGTTTTATACACGGCTAGTTATAAACACCAAAACCAAATTTTAACCCACATACACACTTTTCATTATCTTACCTTTCTTTAAACATTTAGTCCTTTCATTAGTAGGTAAAATGCTGAAATAATATGTTATGATTGGTAATATGTTAGTCAAATTGTGTTTGCTGTTGTGTTTGTTTTCTGTGTGTAATTCTGTCTCAGCAGATTACAGTCAGTACTCATGAAGCCTGACCTTTAAACTGATACCACATCAGCCATCACCCGCCACAGCACCGTTCAAAGCTGCTGTCACAATATCAACATGAGTGCTATCATCTGACCTCAAAACAGACAGCGTGAATAAGAGACCAGAACACAAATGTTACCTTTCAGGGTTTTTGATTTCTGTCTTTATCACTCATTATGACTGTCTGTCTGTCAGAGGGTGATTCTAATATTCACCCCAGTGAAATCTAGTTATTATCACAAAAACCCAGACACAGTGATCAGGTCTCCTATCACCCTGAATGTTAGCTATTACAACTGTCTTACTGTACGTTGTCCTGCTCATTGCATGACTGCTTACCAAATAAACACATATGTGATAAAAATACAAATATGCAAATATGTTTAACCAAAGAATGTCACAACTGCCCAGTCATCAAGTATTTTGATGGTGATATAAATAAGTATCAAGTATTGAGCTCAGTAGTTATAATTTGCATTTTTAGTCAAAAACATACTTTAGGTTCTGTTCAAAAGATTCTATGATGACATAAAAATACACTTTAATTCAAATAATATTAAATATTCATGTTAAAGTAATGAGATTTTATGCTCATTTCTCTAAAGTTTAAACACATTTATACAAACATACATGAATGTTCATCTGAACAAATAGTCCAGCCACAGTATTGATACAATTTGTGGTTAAATTCAATGTTTATAATGAAATTGTACTATAAACCCCCCCCAACAAATGAATTCAGGTGAAAGAAAATGAATTCAGTTGCAATCGCTTACATAACTGCACATTTTGTCATCACAACATGTTTGTTCACCCTCCTACTGATTGTAAATTGTAAATGGACTTGTCAGTGTAACTGGTAACTGTCAAGGGCAAATGTGTGTGTGAGTGTGTAATCCTGGCAGTACGAGCACAAATCTACTACATCACTATGGTGACGGTGCCCTCTGTGGGTGAAGCCCCTCCCACTGCTGTCTCTTTCTGTTTCTGCTGTAATGAGCTTCTTACCTCTGTCTGTCTCTCTCTACAAACAACACAGACAGACAGACAGACAGAGGTTGTGTCAAGCAGCCACAATGACTGAAAATCCACAATTTGAACAGCCACATAGTTTTATTCCATTTCCATTTATTCATTTGGCAGACGCTTTTATCCAAAGCGACTTACAGTGTATTCAATCGAACCCACAACCTTTGCGCTGCTAACGCAATGCTCTACCAGTTGAGCTACAGGAAGGCTATATATATTCTGTATATAAATATATATATATATTTAAACTTTCATCTCTTTGATCTTCTCTCTTCATCTCTGTCTTCTTTCTTATGTAGTATTTTCAAATAGATGATCTGAGATCTGCTATCCACATGGTTTAATGACTATATTTTTATTGTATTATGCTGTTAACTCATTTAATCTATTTTTCCAAAGGAATTTTATTAGAAAGTTTTCAGACCAAGATGACACATCACTGAAACACATGTTGGGAATGCAGGACGAGAGAGAGAAAACAAGCTGAAGAGATTGAAGATATGAAGGGAGCTCACCTCACTCACTGAGACGACACTTCACCTGCAGGTAAAGCATTCATGACCTTCTTGATGACTCCCCACTGCTGCTACATGAGGAATATTGTTAGGTTTCATTAAGCCAAAACATCTCCTGTGATGGTCTCATTTGTAGTGCTCTACATAGGCAGCAGTTTTAAGCACCACACAGACAGTGATCACATGACACATACAGAAGCCTCCAATTCAATCCAAGTAATTCTAAACAAAATATAAAGCAAACAGTTATTATAGTTCATGAAAAGCTAAAAGAAAAAATATTAGTAATAGTTCATATCATATTATTATAAATATACATTTTTATATTTGATCATTTTGTAAGTTTTATATATAATTTTAATATATTTAACACAACAGAACAGATCAAAGGGTTTCAAAACACGTTTGTAAGAGTTGAACTTCCTTCAACTTGACACGGCATCTTAAGAACACATCTCTCTCTCTGCACACTAATGAGATGAACTGCAGCTGCCCACGTCTCTGCTCTCATTCCTTTGTGCTTGTTCTTTTTTAACCTTTGTCTCTCTCTCTCTCTCTCTCTCTCCACTCCCTCTCTGGCGGCTGTGTGTGTGTGGAAAACAGACAGCAGTAGTGAGCAGCAGTAGTCGGTGGCGGTCCGGAGCTTTAGGGAAATCTCAACGCCACCATTCCAGCGTTGGGCTGCGGCTCAGGCGACAGGCATGTGAGAAGATGTCCGTGGGAGGCTGCGCGTGTCCCGGTAAGGTCATCGTGGCTCCCAAGGGTTTTGTTGCGGTGACATAAGGAAAAGATAGCAGGTCCAAATGTAGATGGAAACATGGCTGTTTGTGTTTTAACGTTTGAAGAGCAAGATGAAGCAGCTGATAGAGAAAATGGAAGAGTTTGGCGATGCTTTTGTTTGCCGAAAACGCTGGTTTGAATTTGTGACATTTACAGCTGAGCTTTTCGCGTCATCTTTTCTTTCTGTCATTTAGATATGAAGGTTTTTGTAACAAGAGATCAGATGTTTTGGAGCCACAGGCAGAAGAGACTCGAGCTTTTAGAGGCGGAAAGAAAAACAGATGAGAAGAGAATCAGGAGTTTTGTGAAGTGGCTGATTAGGGGCTAAAGGTCATGTTGCATTTAAAAGCGGACCCCTGCTGTCTGCTGCGGTGTGACACACACATCTCACATCAAAAGCCTTTCCTGATCCATCTCAGACGAGGGCTTTCCTGCACCCTGTCCAGATGTGCTTATAGAGCTAGTGTTTAACTGTCATGATATGTGTTATGTAGAAGTATGGAGAAGATTGTGTGTGACCATGATGATTCCTTTATTTACAGTAACGTAAATATAAATCGACAAGTGATCTTGGTTTCACAGGACTCATATCACTCTAATGTTTTTGATTCTAATGTAAAAATAAAGATTTAAAAAGAGTTTCACAGCCTGGTGTCTTTAAAAGAATCTTTTAAAGTTTTTGGGAAGATCTTCCATAGAAAACCTCTCTTTTTGTGTTTAAAGGATCTCGGGTTGGCTGCACCTGTCCTCTGGTCAGCAGTGAATCCATACACACATTTGAAAAGCCTTTAAATGTATCACATTCAAAGGTAATGTATTCATTATTAATCGCCAGAAAACCCTAAAGCAACTCCAGAACCCTGTACAGTGAACAATAGTTCTAGAGTTCTTTGCTTTGAGTTCTTTAGGAAAGAGTTCATTGGTGAACTGAAAGAACCATTGAGAAATGTTTGTGTTTAGGAGTATAAGCAGAGAATCTGCTTTGGTAATGTGTAAATATTTCCATAATTCAATGGAATGTGTCAAACCCAAACAGATGATGAGCTGAGAGCCTCAAAGGGGCTCCATATATCTCATGTGTTCTGTGTTTACAGCACGCTGAATGTGCAGCCAAGATGTCTGCTCAGAGCCACAGTATTTCACATATAAAATGTGACATAAAGCAGTCATGATCTATGTGGGTGACAGGAAGTCTTTGGAATATCTCTCTTTTACCTTTTTTCTCTCTAATAGAGGGGTGTCACTATTAAGTGTTTGTGAACTCTTGTGAACTCTCTAAGCAGTGCTCTGAACAGCAACTGTTCTCATGTATCTTCAGCCATTGGGACACATGCGGACACAGTCTGAGCAGATCTTATGAATGGTGTTATGGTTAGGGTTAGGTCACGAGTGCCTGATGTAGAAAGCGCATGTTGTTGTAAAGATCAAAAATGTTTGTCTTTGTAATTTTTTATTAAACTACAACTGCTTTTTGACTGATGTCACCAAACCCTCTAATACAGTATTTAAACCTCTGCCCTTAAACCAATTGTAATTTAAAAAACGTTTTTACCATCCAGTTTCTGTTGGATAAAATCAATTTCTTCTGCACGGTTTAATCACATGATTATCCTGCTTCAGTCAGAAAGACATCTCATAATAACTTTAAAGAAGGAATTTCTTTTTTCCTCTTATAAAGCTAAAATTTTTATTTTCAGTAAAGCATCTTCTATTTAGAGACCACGTACCTAAAACTTTATGAGCCATTGAGTTAGTTTACTTGCTATTAAACTCAAATCGGCCCCATGAATCAGTGGGTTATTTTAACAGCTGTAAATTCACGGTCACTAACAGTTGTCAGTCCGAATTCTTACATTCAGTATGTTCATAGTTGCTCCAGCGATCTGCTAATACAGGAGTGAGTGTGTGGATTTATTGATTTGTGTAAGGATTGTGGGTCTGTCACTTCATAGGCTGTTGAGTTTATATTTTGTTATGAAAGTGAAATTCTGTATTTATTGGACAGTAAGTTTGTGGGGGTTGAGGCTGGACTTGTATTTCAAAGGAAATAAATATATACTTGCATGTTTTACTGCAGTTTAAGAGGAACAGATGAAGTGAAAGTGTGTGTGTGAGGCCAGTGTGTTTACATTTCTCTGTGTGTCAGAGTGCCTGTGTGGTCTCACTTCATGTCCAAGTGTGTGTGTGTTGCTTTATGCAGGCAGATGTTGTGTTTTGCTCTATTACTTAATGAAATATACTTCAGCAAACACACAAAAGCTGCATTTACAACACAAGCCAAAAGACAGATTCGATGTCACTCACTGATCTGAAGAGACACACTTGAATATTCTAATGTTTATTTCAGTTGATTTTGTCACTGTTTAAATTGACCTGGTCACTTGCTGAAAACAAGTTTAGTTTTTTAAACTGTGGAGAATGTGATGAAAAATAAATGTGATTTGGGCCCCGTTCAGCTGCCCACTGTAACACACTAGAAGACTCACATCAACACAAAAAACACATACTCTCCCCTTCTGTTTGTTAGTCTATTTCCCTCTGTCTGAATGAGGCGAGGTGTGTTCTGTCATGCAGTCACGTGGTCTCCTTGATTGGAGGAAAATCACTTAAAGCAGAGCTCTGTGAACATGGCAACAGCAGTTACACAAGCACACAGAGAAAGAGAGAGAGAAAGAGAGAGAGACACACATACAACCACAGAGAGAGAGAGACAGACAGACACACACACACATGCACAGAAAGAGAAAGAGAGAGAGAGACAGACAGACACATGTACAGAAAGAGAAAGACAGAGAGAGACAGACAGACACACACATGCACAGAAAGAGAAAGACAGAGAGAGGGAGAGATGGGAGCAGCAGTGAGAATGTTTGTGTTGAAGCAGGAGTGAGAGAGGGGAGGTCTCTGCATTTGTGTGTGTGTTTCACACAGGCTGATCTGTCATTGGTCAGGCTGTTTCTACTCATCAGACCTGCTGTCTCTGCTCACCATTACAAATCTTGTACAAAATGGCTTCCTGTGCAGAGAGCAGCAGTATCAGGGTGGTGTGACGTACAGACCCTGCGTGTCAGCTGCAGTTACAGCACACGTGAACATTGACCTGCTGACTTACTGTAGTTGTATTATGTGATGTTGGTTCATTAAGTTATATAACACACTACTCTGTGACATTTCTGTCGTTGCGTACTACCTACTGTTCCACATACTGTTGTTTCTAACTAAAGGCAGTATGTGCTTTATGAATCTATTCCACTCCAGAATTGTCATTCATTTTAACCAAGTAAATATGAGCTCTGTCTGTATCTCACCACCAGGTGGCGTATGTTCTGACAGCTCTTTATGTTTACTGCATCTGAACAGATCAGTGTCTGCTGTGATCATTGACTCCTGACACTTCTTCTGTTCGTCTGTAGCGCCATCGCCATTGTGATACTGTGATCGGCATTTTAAAGCTGCATTGATTTATACCATAACGCAGCAGAAACGCTCCGGTCCCATGAGAGACCTGTCAATCATTCCAATGTCACGCCCACCTCTTTGTGTCACTTGTGGGAGGAGGAGTTAGCCCATCAGATCTGTGAATTCATTCTGTGGTTGAGGCTACTTCTGTTCATTTTCATTTCGTTTTAATGTGCAGGGTGATGACTGCTAAGTTGTCATGATCATTAAAGTAAAAATGATTTTCAAACCTGGAAAAGTCAGGTAAATTAATGGGTGTGATTGTACATTTTTGTTAAAGATAAATGAATGTAAAAATATCATTTTAAAATTGCTCGGCTGAAACATTGGATAAAAATGTTGGTCTTTGTAAATACATGCTACAAATAATTATTAAATGGTTGGAAAAGTAAGAAAAAAATGCAAATTTGATCCTCAAAATTGTATTCATATCTATAGACAATATTCTGTGAAGTAAATGAACTATATATACAGTCCGTCAGAGGTTCAGATGAGAGCAACTGTGAAGGGCCAGAGCGGAGGGCGTTTCTTTGGGGCAGTTTTTGGCAGGAGGCCTTGCATTAGTGGGTGTTATCAAGCCAGACAGATGTATACCTCTTGCCTTCCTGTTGAATAGAGAACACAGAGGGGTTAGATAGTCCTCAACCTTCCCCCATCGCTTTAACAACACCCCTCAGCCAAAAGCCTGGTGAGCACAGATACCAGAGAGACAGACAGACAGACATGACGGACGAGCTAGAAGCAGTAGGTGAGAATGAGACCTCTTTCAGACCTCTGTACTGTGTAACTTTCTGTTTGTGAAGTGATGTGTGGCCAAGTATGGTGACCCATACTCGGAATTTGTGCTCTGCATTTAACCCATCCAAGTGTAGACACACAGTAGTGAACACACACCCGGAGCAGTGGCAGCCTTTTTTTAAAGCAGCCTGTTTCTGGTCTTTCTCTAAATAATTGATTTTCATCCACATTTGAAGAGAAACAGGAGAGAGTCATTGAGAATATATGTGTAGATACCACAGTTGCTCCCAGACAATTTTCCAAAAACATGTGACATGAGCCTCTTTAAACCTGGGACTGACAGCCCCTGTAAACTGTTCTGAGGTCATCAGTTGTAGATCTGTTCTGAGGTCATCAGTTGTAGATCTGTTCTGAGGTCAGCTGTCTGTTGATCTGTTCTGAGGTCAGCTGTTTGTTGATCTGTTCTGAGGTCATCAGTTGTAGATCTGTTCTGAGGTCATCAGTTGTTGATCAGTTCTGAGGTCAGCTGTCTGTTGATCTGTTCTGAGGTCAGCTGTTTGTAGATCCGTTCTGAGGTCAGCTGTTTGTTGATCCGTTCTGAGGTCAGTTGTTTGTTGATCCGTTCTGAGGTCAGTTGTTTGTTGATCAGTTCTGAGGTCAGTTGTTTGTTGATCCGTTCTGAGGTCAGCTGTTTGTTGATCCGTTCTGAGGTCAGCTGTTTGTTGATCCGTTCTGAGGTCAGTTGTTTGTTGATCAGTTCTGAGGTCAGCTGTTTGTT
>JAZGTK010010855.1:0-16070 GCA_036877625.1 Ambastaia sidthimunki | reverse complement strand
AACAGTGGCCTTGCAGGAACAGGATTAGACACCCTCTGTGATAAGACTTCTCCTTGTGTTAAGGGGGCGTAAATTACTAAAACATTTTAA
Organism: Ambastaia sidthimunki; assembly: GCA_036877625.1. Taxonomy (NCBI): domain Eukaryota; kingdom Metazoa; phylum Chordata; class Actinopteri; order Cypriniformes; family Botiidae; genus Ambastaia; species Ambastaia sidthimunki. The sequence goes on along the minus strand of JAZGTK010010855.1, from coordinate 15,980 downwards.
TAAAAGCATTTAATAGAAAGTTGTTGTTTTTTAACTGAAACTGTTTTTAATTTCATAGTTCATTTAGAGTTTTTTCCCTCATTTCTACAGGCGTATAAATCATGGGTGCGGAAGAACGGAGAAGAGAAGAGACTCCCAGCTGTCAATCTGACCAATGACCAGCTCTTCTTTGTGGGTTTTGCACAGGTACTACCTTGCAAAGCACATAACAAAATTATCTTCCTTTATACACAGTAAATACCTGTTTATATTTACAAATATGCATTTGGCTTATTCTTTCATTTCCCACAGGTGTGGTGTTCTGTTAGAACTCCAGAAAGTGCTCACGAGGGCCTGATGACGGACCCTCACAGCCCACCCAAATACCGCGTAATCGGCACTCTCTCAAACTCGCCTGACTTTGCAGAGCACTTCCAGTGCCCGCTGGGGTCTCCCATGAACTCAGGCCACCGCTGTGAGGTGTGGTAGAACGTTACCCAGAAGACACCAGGGACACCAGCTTGCTTGCACAGACCAGCCTGGCCAAAAAAGCTGAACAGACAGTTTTGGCTCTTTATGAAGCACTGTTTTTTATTTATGAGCTCAAAGTTATACAGGAGGATAAAGGAGGAGAATGCAAGCGTCTGCCAATTTTTAAGTTCTTTGGTGTTTGGGCCAACTGATATCTGCTTTTTCTCTACCGCCACCTCAGCCCAAGCGGGCCTTTTTTATTTATTTGTTTGCTGAACTTGAAGAACCTCGAAAATGAAGAGCCAGTCCAGGCCCCGTCCAGTGCTTGTGTGTTTCTGTGCTTCATACTCGATTTCCAAGCAGACTGATTTTGTGCCCTCTGTGATGGAAGATGTGACCATTGTCATGCCGCTGGGAGTCCCTGTTTGTGACTTCACAGGAAGTGTTTGGCTCCACCTGTGATGATTTGACAGGAAGTTCCATAATCTCATAATGACCTCACAGGAAATGAACTACATCTGTGCACCACCCCCAAACCCCCCACAGGATGAAAGTGTATTTCCCAATTGTGATTTCATAGAAATGCTATTAAATGACAGGGATAGCCACTGTTTGCTCATCTGACCTGTGTATGTGGTATCATAGGCATATTTTAATCTAGACAAAGTTGAAATGATATGTTCATTTTAAACTGATTTTTGCCAAAGAACAGTTTCAGATTTATTTCTTGTGTAAGTGAAAATCTGCCCTGCTTTGCCTTCACAGTAATTCCTTTTCAGTGTAATTCCAGTGTGTGTGTGTGTGTGTGTGTGTGTGTGTGTGTGTGTGTGTGTGTGTGTGATCGGTTTCCATGTCTATGTGTCTGTAAAGTTCTCTACATTGTCTGCTCTGTTGTGCAGATCTTTGTTAAGTCTACTGAAGTGCTATAACGTTATGTTCTGAAAACCACTAAAAGGGTGAATCTCAAAGTGACTGTCACCACAAAATCAAAAGACACAAAACAAGAAATTGTCTTGCATAAATAAATTTAGCTTATGTGTTATCATTAGGATCGTTAGGACTATTGTAAGATTATTTGCATGACAATCAAGCACATTTGCCTCCCAAATTCTTATTACAGTTTTGCCTCCAAATTTATGCTTGTTTTTTTGTAGTACTGATGATTTCTCAGTGATCATTTTTATTACAGTGAAATTATTACAGTAAAACACATTTGTAAACACAAAAAATACATTTTTTGTTAACATTAATGGCAGTACAACAAATTCTGCCAATAAGTAAAAACATCTAAAAATGTAAAATTGAGAATATAATGAGAATTGTGGGGGTAAATGTGCTAATTGTAATGAAAATATTTTCACAATGCAAGAAGTTCTAATGGTCCCATTAAAAACATTCATATATATTTTTGCCAAATTATTGCTTCCTTCTTTTGATGTTGGGTTGAAATATTGTTTGTGGCAGGTTGTATAAGATCCACCCTAACCTTACAGTTCTATCTTCTGCTAAAGTTCCCAGCACTATTAACTAAAGGGTTTCAGGGTGTTGTATTAGAGCTGAATGGATGATTTTAAAGTGTATAATGACCCATTTAAGGGTGGATTGCTGCTTGGTGCAGTCTCATCCTCAACATGTTGATTTACCCTGAACGTTCATTATAATGTGAATGAACCGTTTTTGCAGATTTGGGCTCTTGACCAGTCTTTCAAAATCTGGCTGCTGCTTTTCCTGATGCAGACCAGCTTTGTCGTTTGATCTATTTTAAATGCTGCTAAATTCACTTGCTGTTGATCTTAATCCAGAGATAATCAAACATTTGAAGCTCTAAGTCTGTCTGGCATCTTAGTGACACAGCAGGCAGATATAAACATCACTTCAACTACTTTTCACATAGCTAGAGGCTGAGACTGCTAATTAGCAAGACTAAGCTCAAGTTAATGGCTGAATCTTACTTAGAGACACTTCACTTCAACCCAAATAAAAATTAACTGTTAAAAGTCTCTGTAGATTAATATGACACACTTATCTATTAAAAGTCTAGTAAAAGGAACAGTTCACTCAAAAATGACAGTTGTATCATCATTTACTCATTCACGTCATTGCAAATCTTCCTGTTTAATTTGTCTATGATACATGGATGTAAAATATTCAAGCAGCTCTTTTTCATGCAGTAAAACACAAAAGTGACATAAAAAGATTAGTGAATCTGGTCCATACGGTTTGTACACTATTCTAAGGTTTCTGATGGCTTTGTGTAAGAAACAGCAAAATACAAGTTATTTACTGAAAATCTTCCCCGAATGTCTCATTGGACCTTCAAATATTTAAAGTTGCCATATTGCGAATGGTTACAATTTGCGCATGAGAACCATTTGATTTTGGAACCCATTTACTTTAAATGTTTGAAAAACTACAGCAAAAACATTTATTATCTAACATGTTTTGTTGTTATAGAATGAAATGAGGGTGAGTAATGTGATAATGTAATTTTAATATTCGGTTACATTTTCCTACAGGGTTTCCTTTGAGACCTTAAGTCCTAACAGTAGGAGACCTAAAGGTAGTTTTGGAAAAGAAAGGCTGGGAAAGGTATAGGTTTAATAACTCCAGTTCCATTTAGTGTTCGGTCAACTGTTTAGTTGTTATTCACCAACAATTCATGAAGTTTACTGTGGGTTTAACTCCTTGTGTGGGTTATGTACTGCATCCCATCTGACTGAATGCCCAAAATATTTTTGTGTATATATTTCTCATAAATCCGTGGTGTGAATATTGTTGGGCTCCATGAGGAATGTGAGGCAGTTTCAGCTGCCAGTGTGATTTAGTTTTGGATTTTATTAAAGATTATTATTAAACATTATTAAAGATATAGACCTATGGTATGATGTAAGATGTACATATATAGACTTCAATATATACTTCAAGCTCACGGGAAAATGGAAAATTTAAATGTCTGAAAGCCTTCAAATAGCCAGTACTTGCCAATAAGTGTGTTATATACGTGTTTTGTTTGCAATTTCAGTCTCAAACACCCAGTTGTCAATCAAAAATCTCTGTTGAAACCTGAAAGAGTTTTCGACAGATTATTATGTTTATATTAATTTTATTGGATGAAAGCCATTTGTTGAGCCTTGGCTTGATTAAATGTAGTTTACATGTATTATTTTTCATTAAGTGTCATTAAATGTGCCACATTCAGTTCATAGTGATGAGACAGAGCAGGATGATGTCATCAGCCCTGCTGCCGTTAATTGTCGCCTTGCTTTTCTCTTCATGTTTGAAGATTGTTGCCTTATTTATAGTGTATGTACAACATTTAATCGACAGGTGGTTTGTTTTCATGTCTCATTTGTACTGCTGGCATTGATGTACATTTAGGCATTTAGCAGACGCTAAATGATGTTTGAGAGATTACACTGTTGTTTTTTTTTCATTTCCTGAAATATTAGATGACAGGAGAAATGCTCTGCCAATCGTGTAGTGCCTAGAGAACTGTCAATCAACATGAAATAAAGAATATATATTATAAAAAAAGAAAATTGATGTTAAGTTTGTTAAAACATTCAAACTGAAATACATTTGGTTTTATTTGCAAATGCATTTTCAATACATTTGATGTATTTTGTGAATGTAATGAGTTTCCACAAATAAATAAAAACAACAACATTCTTTAACAACAAACATTTAAAATGATAAGGCCAATATAATTTATAAACATTTAATGATTATTATTTTAAATCGCCTTTACCTGTCATTTGAACATTACAGGTTACTGTCTTTCAAAGGCAAATTCTTTTTTGCCTTTAAACACACAATACAGTCAGAATATTGTGTGAGTGAGTGAGTGAGTGAGTGAGTGAGTGAAGTAGAAAGTAACTCTTACTTAACAGCAAACAAAACAAGACTTCTGTTTCCTCATTGCAGTCTATTCCTCATGCTGGTGGAGGACTGAACCCTCAGAGCTTCATCCTGCAGCCTCTCTGAAGCACTGAAGGACACACAAAGAGAAAAGATACCTACAGTCTTTTGAAAGTGTTTACAAAAAATGGCGAAGGTTTTGAGCTGATGATAACTAAAGGTGCCACAAACGCAGAGAGGAAGGACATCAACAGCTTTAGGAAGGACATAACAGGTGAGAAATGCGTGAGACAGATGCAAAATGTAATCCTGATAACATTGCCATCAGGTATAAGAAATGCATATCGGACAGAAAATTATAGTGTTAAGATAAAATATTAGCATTAAAAAGAAATTTGACCAAACCCAAATTTCTTTATTTTTTTACTTTGTATTTTTGACCAGTTGGATTTACTGTTTTCAATGTATCAGGTTGTCCCACAAATCTCATAGCCTTAAAGAAATGTTTCTGTGCCTCTTAACCTTCAGGATTTATAAACTGTCAGCGAAAGCTTTGTCATGTTACGTTGTCCTAACCTACCTTTCTGTATAACCTTAAACCTGTCTGATGATACAAAACTGTTATCAGTGTGGCACAGGAGGCAGATTTGACATTCAGAGTGTTTGATTGGTGGGAGGAGTGTTTATTCTTTGTGAATGTTCTGTAGTACATGAAAAACACAAGATATCATAGCCTTAATGTCTGGGTACTGTTGCTGACATGATATTGTGGGTGCTCACAATATCTTTTAAAAATTTCCAGTAGGCAGGCTTGTTATTTGACAAAGAAGAAACTGTGTTCTTCAGTATTAGTATACTTTAGTAATATTTATGTCTCTGTGCTCAGCTGAAAAAAGTCATTCTAGCTGATCCAGTTGACTTACTATCTGGACTATTGGGGATCAGGATGAGCTAGCAGACTGTTTTGATTAAAGGTCTTGCTGATAAAACAGATCATACTGTATAAGTTTATGTACAATCTGTAACATTGTATTTTTTCTTCCTGGTCCAAGATGATCTGTCAGCTCTGCCTGATCCCCATCAACTGAAAATTGAGCTGTTGTGGTCAACTCGTTAGTGAGTTAGGCTTCTAATCAGTAGGTTGCTGGTTCGATTCCAGCCCCGGCAGGTAGTAACTGAAGTGCCCTTGAGCAAGACATCTAAACCCACAATCATTCCCCGGGTGCTGCAGCGATAGCTGCCCATTGCTCCGGGTGTGTGTGTGTGTGTGTGTGTTCACAACTTGCAGTGTGTGTTCACTCCTCACTGGTGATGGGTTAAATGCAGGAGTCACATTTCGGTTATGGGTTACCATAACTGACAAATACATGTCACTTTTCTTTTATAGCTGACCAACCACGTAAGCCAACTTGGACCAGATAGAAACCAGTTACCATGCTACAGGACATCTACTACCATTAGCTGGTGTTAGCTGGATTTTCTTGCAGAGTGTGAATCGAGCATTGCTTGGAGCAGTTATTGAAGCACATTTTTTCATAATGTTTTGGTTACTTTTGGTTACTGGATCCTTGCTGTTTTTTTGTCCCATTTAGGCTGGAAGGATTGCTAGTCTTACCGGTTCTATGCTAAATTTACTGGTTATTCTGTTGTTGCCATGGCTGTATACTTACCTGGCCAGATTCACAATGGGGTAGGTCACCTTTTAACTAGTAAACACATTGTTGTGGCATTTTGTAATAATAAATATCACCCACTGTCTTCTATTAGAAATGCACCATACTCATCTACTCCTCTCCTGTTTACATTGCATTTTTCAAGGGCAGGTGGGTATCTGAATATGAAAATAAATGAAGACTCAGTAGACCCAATCCAATAATAAAAAGATCAATCATTGATCGGTGCTGCAGGTTTGTTGGGTAACTGGAAACCACAACACACTCTGAGGAATCTGAAATGAGGATGTGTTTACACTGGCAGCACAACTCTGCATTTGCAGTTTCTACACCAAAAATGCTTTTATTGTAACATTTATTTTATAATTTTATATTAATTTGTTGTGCATGTTTATGTGATTGTCTTAACATAAGAATGTGAGTAATTATGACCACAAAAGCACATAATGTATACATAAGATTTGAATGTATTCTATGTTACATACTGTTCTCCCCAATTATTCACAGAAAAATATACAATTATACAAAAAAACAGATGAATGCTGTCTTTCCATCATTCCCTAGACGAAATACAATAATGTGTCGTCAATGTGGTAATCAATGCACACTATGTATTAATATTTATAGAAAAATGCTGCAAAAAGTCACTGTTGCTGGCTGTCCCATTCAAACCGCTTGACTGCATGGATTTGTTTGAAACCAAGAGCTACATGAACCACGTGACTGCATGGCGGCGAGATCAAAGTGTGAAACTCTTTTCAATGGCTATGGGTTAAACATTAACCATCATCACTTAATGAATTGTACCAGTTCTATGGGAACTTTTGAGTTTTCATTCAAAACCAAACCAAGATGAGCAAAACCTCCTGCACCTTTTGTTTTATATTTTTACTAGAACAGAAATTTCCCAAGTTTCAGAGCCATGAAAATAAACCTGAACCCCTTTAGCTTTAATATCAGTTTTAAACTTCTGTGGGAGAAAGTCTGAGAATAAGCAGGTGGCTCTTACTACACATTATCCCTTTGAACCAGCACACATATTTCACACTCATAATATCTCACCTGAGCTCAACAGAATAGCATTGTTAATACCTGAAGCTTGAAAACATTTGATGTTGTCTGACCTCTTGAAGGCCGTGTTATTGTCTAAAAGCAGGTTTGAGTTTTGTATCATCTCTGAAATAAATTTCTTTCTCAAATCTTTTAAATGTCAGTCCACAGTAATGACCTGCACAAATAAAGAGCAATTTCACCCCATCATTAATCCCACAGAATCAAATTCAGTGACAGCAGCATTAATTCAGACAAGCACTGTGTTTAATGAAAGTGAAAGTTGAATTAGACATTTCACAGAGGCAGTGTTCTCTCTCCTCTCTTACTTGTCATGTATTCCTTCAAAACACATAAACCTTTATTATTTAAAAATTTATTTAGTAATCTGACCTCAGCTGGGGTTTTCTCTCTGCAACCGATCATTTAAAAAATAAAAATGACCATTAATTGTGCATTAATTATTGCCTTCACTGCACGGCTTTGTCTTGTTTAGTATATGCACAGCATTACAGTCATCACATGTCTAATAACCTTAAACTGAACTGACCTAAAATACATAAATCAGTTAAAGGAAAACAGTGAATCATTCACAGATTCGGTGCAGTAGAAATTAATATGCTGTGTTTTTCTCTGATTGTTGTTGACTTCCTCACATCACAAAATGGATCCTGCTGTGATGGTTTCACTTTTACATCTCACCTGACCTGAAGGAGGAGCCTAAAAGCTTCTAAAGCTGAGAAGCAAATAATTCTTAAGGTAAATCTAAATGGTGCCATTTTCCCCAGTACAGACACCTGGAAAAGCCTCTGCAAATGTAACATTTATATATATTCAAAACAACAGGTTTTACCTGTATGTCAGTAATCTAGTAAAACAGACATTCTGTTGAAAACTGCCCACAATGACAACAGGAGCAACATTGTTTTGACATTTTTTACCTAACAAATATGTCATATGAAATAATTACAAATAATAACAATAGATTAATGTGTATTAAGCAGAAGCTCAATAATAAAACAATTATCTGTCTCACAACCTTATTCTACCAAATAAGTCCTATGCCAGATGCAAAGAAATAAATTAAAAACAGCACAGCAACAAATTACTATTACTAGTATACTATAGTATACTAGTATGATTGTTTGGAAATACACCGTCAATCCTTGATGAGAAAGCATGCACGCTTATTACTATAATTTTCGTAATATCCAGTGCTTTAAATGGTGAATTCACTGAAATCTCACTGTAGCTGAATCACACTCTGATTTTTACTGATTTCTAAGAAGTTCAGCAGTTTGTAAATAGTTACTGTTATCACATGTCTGTGAAGTCTGAGATTTGCTTGCACAAAATCGCCAATTTGGAAACACTGCTCTGGATATAACTACCAAGTTTACAACAGTCCAGTACTTGGTAGAGGAGATACCTGTTGGGAGAGAGGAGAAAGGGTTAGTTTTTTTATTAGATCAAAGTCGTGTCAGGTTTTTAGCTGTTTCTTAAATATAGACAACAGAGTTCCTTGTGTCACAACTAGTCAAGATCTCTCTACTATACAAATTCTAAAATCGTTTTTACTGTCTTCTTCAATACTCCAACTTCAATATTGAGACTTTTATTTTGAAGATCTGTTCTGTCGTTAGTGTGTATGACTTCACGTGTGAGAGTAGCAAGGCGCAAAAATTACCGGGATTTTGGGCCCTAACAAGGAGTCGTAAATTTAAGTAGGTTTATTTGCATTTTTACGCGGACATTAATTAAATATATAACAATTAACACGCTTTGTTTTAAAGAATAACACGTAAATTTAGTTTAATCTCTTCGTAATCAATCTCTGTGATGTTGATGTTCAGATGTGCAGTTAGCATAAACACTTGTCATATATATTAAATACATTAAAGGTTAATTCCACTTTTTCTGACAATATATTTTAATTACAGAAATTTTAATCCATTCTGCACGTCTTATAGTGAAATATTCGCAAACTTTTAGGTTACTGTCATGTAAGTCTTCCCAGAGAACTGATAACTAGGTGAACGCCAAAACCTTTACTAGTTTGCTGAATATGTTTACAGATGACAGGAAAACACCAGCTTACCTTAATATACAGATAGTGTATTATTTATTGTACATAAATAATCTGTTGATAAAATAACTAGTTTGTTTGTGTGGATTAGGGCTGTTACAATATCAGATTTTCAGTACACGATTATCGTAACCAAAAGAATTAACAAATTACAATAATAACTATATTATTGCGATATCTGTTTAATTTTTTAGAAATAACGAATTACGTGTGTGCGGGGGGGGTGTTATAAAAATGCCATCACTTAAATTCCTCTTTATTCTATTTTGTCTCTTTTGGCCAATAAATCACAAAATGTCACAAAAAGTGTAGGGAGGCAGAGTGAGAGAGTTTGTAACCATTATGTTTAACCATTAAAACCTATTAAACGTTAAATGGCTGCAATACCGCCATCTACTGTGTTGGAGTGCTGAATTAGTTACCATATTATCATGTGTAGTATTAGAATAAAATAATAGTCATAGTTAGTACTATAACGGTTATTGTCAATACTGGTATATTATCCTCCATTTTGGATATGTTTACATTCAATTTAATGCATCTAATGCAGGCGTTGTAATAAAATTAAGGAACCTTTTTTTGTATGTTCTCTCCGCATCCCCCCTTTTTTTTAGCCTAAATGTATCTGTCAATGTTTGAGTTTTAAAAATGAGATCCTGTGTTGTCTTTTTGTCTTTCAGCTGATGGTCATTTGCGGTTCTTCAATCTGACACCAGGAACAACAGCATTTGTAGAAAGAGGGGGAGACAGACTGCAAAATGCCGCCGGTGTCCGAAGTAGACACTGGCACTGTTGAAGAAAGCTCTGGGGGTCTCATGAGGTCAGATTGTTTGTGCCCTGTCTGTCTGGACATATTCCTGGAGCCGGTCACTTTGCCCTGCACACACACGTTTTGCAAACACTGCTTCCTGGAAACCGTGGACAAGTCCAACATGTGCTGCCCACTGTGCCGGAAACGAGTTTCCACTTGGGCACGACTCAATGGCCGGAACAAGACTTTGGTCAATATGGATCTGTGGAAACGCATACAGAATGCTTTTCCCGAGCACTGTGAACGGAGATTACAGGGAATCGAAGATGAGGATGTTGGCAGTGAGTATACCGTTATTGAACATTGTGTCTCCCACATTAACCACTTTCTGTCAAGTAGAACAATAAAGACAAGCATTAAAAGCTTTAAAATCACTTTTTTTGCGTAGGCTTAATGGAGTACTTCACCTAAAAAGGAAAATTATGTCATTATTTACTCACTCCCTTGTTGTTCCAACCAATATGCTGTTTTCAGCAAAAACAGAAGGAGAATTTCTCCACAGCTTTTTGGCACAAAATAACACACCTGTCAAGCTCCAGAAAAGACAATAAACACCTTTAAGAATTCCTCCATATGTCTAAGAAGTACATTTTGAGTCCTTTAAAGTTATGCAGCTGCTTTGTGTAAAAAAAAAATCTCCTTTGCAACTCTTTGTAAATCTCTTTCACTGTCCTGCATATTTGAACAGGCACATCACTGTGTATAAAGAATAAACTGAGAATAAACACTTGTGTTTATTATTTTAAAAATAAACACTTGTGTTTATTCTCAACTAATGTTTTAAAACAACTAATATTTAAACAGTTTTGGTCAGTATGAACCGTCGGAATTGTCTGGAAAAAGCATTGTGAACCTTTCTTAAAATTTCATTTTGTGCCAGGAAAAACAAAAATTACAGCATTCTGATTAGGAATGAGGTGGGGTTAATAATGACAGAATTGGTGAACTAACCTTTAAAGTAATGGGAAATTCTATCAATATATGTAATAAGTGTTTCATGTTAATAAATCCTTAGTGTATTGATTATAATTGCACTTGTAATCAGTTTTCTGTTTTGTAGTGATGATTCCGAGACCTCGGGTGAGTCAGCCGGGAGAAGTGAGGAGAGAGTATGAGGATCAGATCAGTAAGGTGAGGGCTTCAAGATGGTGTGTTGGATTTTTAGCTGACAGTGCATGAAAGAGCAGCCATGCCTCACTCAATGCAAACAGCACAGTCTAATCCCTTTACATGGACCGTATTGTTGTGCTGCTAACACAATGGTTTTTGTTTCTGTGTCCATTCTTCCTGGATTGGCATTTGTTTTCCTGTCACTGTCCTAATTGTTCATAATGTAAACTGTACATATTATGTTATGACTTGGTGATATATTGATTACCTTTAGCAAAAGGGCTCGACCTTACTTGTTAATAACATTCTTATATTTAATAGATAGATAGATTGTTATGGTTGCAGTTTTGTTTGCTTGTTGTGCCACTTATACAGTAGGATAGATCCAAGCTCTATGCAAAAATTTTAAAATTATGTATAAAATTATGTGGGTGGGTATTTACTGCATTTCCTGCATTGAACAGATGGTGGAGGAGAAACGAGCTCTGGAGGAGGCAGAGAGGAGAGCCAGTGAGGAGTACATCCAACGGCTACTAGCTGAGGAGGAGGAACCGCTGGCGGAGGCGAGGAGAAGACAGGAGGAGCAACAACTAGAAAATGATGAGAGATTGGCCAGACTACTCAGCCAAGAGCTAGTGAGATCACATAATAGGGTTGAATACTACTTGCTGAGGCTGCAAAATTAATCAAATAAATAATAGAGTTTCACCTGATGCTAAAAAGCATTGTGGGATTGAATTCACTACAGTGTAGTTGGTGCTCCCCCCAATATACACTGTGAGCAATGCAACACAATTAGAACCCCACTGTAATCAGCAGGAACATAGACACAGAGACAGTGTAAATAAGAGAATTAGTGTGCAGTGCAGACAGCTTCATTGATTAATATAAGCATACATGAGAGTGAACAGTTGTGAGCTCAAGCTGAACTGCAGCATTGATTTTAAACACTTCTTCCTGATCTTGATTTACTGAAATGTGCTGATTTACTAAAGCACGAAACAGCAATAATATGTGAAACCTTCATGAAGACAGTGGCAGTAAAGGTGTTACGTAAAATCTCTAATGTGAAAAAAAGTAATCATTAATAAATAAATAGCTAATGACGTTTGAAAAAAACGCTCTTTTGATATCTTAACCTCAGCAAACCCTTTCCGCTGTTGTGTAGACCATGTGTAATGTTGTTTTTGGAACTTGTGCAGAATTCAGGGCCAATCTCTGAATCATCTTGGAACATCAAACCTGTTGATGCCACCCCAGTGAAGAAAAAGAAAACGAATGCAGGAGATATTGAGAAGTAAGTGTCTTCTGTTATGGTCTGTGCTAATACACTACTACTAACTTTTTATAGACACTCCCCATAAAATTAAAATTAAAAGCATATTTATACCCCTTTACTCCTAAAAGTTAACAAAATCACATTTTAGCAGAAGCATTAACGACTACACAGATGCACTACACAGATTTTAGCCAATTGTATTAAATAAGAATGTCTCTTATTTCAAGTGTTGGCACAGTGTTATAAATTCTTTCACACAGGAATCACAGATGTTAGATTATATATGAGAGTTGCCTTTTTCTTATACCACTGACCCTAAGCAAGTCAGGATTATGAAAAACTTGAAAGCAATGAAAACTAATCTGAGATGTTTTCATGTCAATGTGGTTGTTTGATTGATATTAAAATAATAAAAAGCATATTTACATCTGGAATTTTTGACATCTCTAGACATAGAGTAGTTTTTCAAATTTTCGGTCTGTGTAAAGTGTAAGTGACTAATTTCCATTATATCTCAGGTTTTTACGCCCAGTGCTTCATAAACAGCCAAGCGATTCTGAGAGCAGCCCAGACTCCTCCCTGATGGCTAATAAGGTGTTTATGAAACAGTGTTATTACATATAAATACAGTAATGAATAATGAAAAAATCTTACAACTGTAAAGTTGTCTAATACAGCATCACAAATGTAAGAATAACCAGGTTTTAACAATCCCATTATTGATCTTTGGCTTTGAAGGAAAACATTTTGAACCCTCCAAAAACCCTCATGTCACTATCTGAGAAAGACACAGCTGACTTGAACATACCTGTGCTGGACTACTACGGCAAACCTTCAACCTCCAACTCTAATCCCAGCTGCTCAGAACAGACTTTTAACAGTCCCAACTGCCCTACATCCAAACGCAAGAGTTCAGAGACAGAGGCTGAAAGCGAAGCACATGTACTCAACAAGAGACCTTATGGTGAGCTGCTTCATGAACCATCTCCGGAGAGAGAGAGCCCTGTCCTATCAGAGATGGTGTGGTACGAGGAGACCATGCGGAGCCGCTGGCTGCAAGAGGAGGAGGATCGTCGGCTGGCGATGCGACTCCAGAGGGAGCTGAACCGAGATTACGCTGTGGACCGCAGGAAGGGCTCGGCAGACGGCTATCAGCTCAGGCAGAAAACTAGCCCGGCTTCCACAAGCTCAAACCCGGATGAGGGAAGCACGAAAAAGAACATCGGCGCAACACGGTCAACCGCAAAGAGCTCAACTGGACAGAGGGAGGACAAGGAGAAAACCAACAGGAAAGTGTCTGGAACAGATTCCCCTCTGGTGGATGATAGCTCTAGGGAAAGTCCTTCTCCACCATCAACCGTCCAGGCCATTCCTCTGAAGAAGGGGACTAAACAGACCACACTTACTGAGATGTTCACCAGCATGAGCAGCTGAAGCTATCCTTTCAGGCAGCCTCCTCATGGATTAGAATACACCACAGAACTAGAAATTACAACAGATGTTGTGAGGGGGCATTGCTGCCACCAATGAATATCGTTTAGTTATGTTTCATTAGCCTTTTCAATTTCTGCCCATATGTTGCTAATACTCTTCAGTGCCTTTCAAAGCTGTAATTTTGGGTGGGTCATACCATAAAGTCATGATGCAATAGTTTCATTTCCAAGAGCATTTATATATTGAATAGTTCAGAGTTCGAAATGGTGTGAATGCTGTAAATGAAGAGTTTTTATTTGTAGGCATTTGCAGGCATTTAGCACTTTGAAGTAAAAAGGAATAAAAGAAAGTTTGAATAAAAGGAAAACTCAGTTTAAGGGAAATTCATGTTCATGGTGTGTGGTTATTTGAAGTGTAAAAAAAAGGTGTCTTTACAACATTGTTTGTAAAGAGTATTTGAAACAATTCATCTTAATTCACACTGGGTAATGCTGTAATTTGTTAATATGGGTACAAAGTGAACGTGCGTCTCAGATTTACACAGTATGTATAAGACAGTCCCTGAAAACACATGCTGCAGGGTTTCCCAAACGGGGTTTGCCAGGGAATTATTACATGGGGATTGTGAGTTGAAAGCAATTAATTAAATTAATTGGAATAATTTTAAGATCTAAAGATCTCTTTTAGAAATCCGCAAACAAAGGTCAAAGGGGTTCGGCTGACAAAAACCTACTGTGTGATATATTGGCATTTTTTCAGCATAAGTGACTGGACTAAACATTTTTCAAAATGCCTAACCCCCCAACTATGAGACATAGCAATAAAGACTAAAGTCTTAAGATTTAAGTTTATGTCAGTGCTAAAGTAAACATGGTCATTATTGCTGAACTGCATTGTCATGGCCATTCTGTGGGTTTCTTTATAAATAATGGCAGTGCTCTTTATAAATAAGTACTGCATCTAGAAATGTAATGTAAAAACTGAGAAACGGAAGTTCAATGAAAATATAATGATCATTGAACCAGCCTGGCAGAATTTGGAATTGGTTTGCGTCATTTTAACAAAGTAGTTGTATAACAACGGAGTTCTTTCTGGCTTTGCTCATGGTACTATGGTCTTCAGCATTTCCATATTTGTGGCTTTGAAATGGTTGTAGCACTTCCCAATTCAGTCTTGTGCCTGTTGTCACAGCATGAATAATATTTAGAGGACCTGCTGATTCCCCATAACCAAAATTCCCTCAGTTCTTCCATTTTGTAGCATTTCAGAGTTTGCAGCTTAAATTGTCAAAACTGTTTCTTTCCTTAACACTCTTGTCTTTCATTAGCAGGGCAAAATGATAATTCCGCCCCAAAATCACAAAAATGATTGAGCCATTGTCATGCTGATCGGTATTCTCACACAAAAAATAAGTACAAAATGAAAAATATATAAATAAAAATGTTTGTTTATATATAAAAATCTTTCCCATAACATTCAACCCCAAAACATTTAGAGTGTTAACATAGTTGTATGGTCTTGCACAAAAAAATTACTGTATTACATTTGAAGAGGTTTATAAAAGCAGTTTTGAGGTTTTATATGTATTATGTGTGTGTAGTGTGTGTAGACAACCTCCTCATAATAGTAAAAATCCACAGAGTTCTTTATTTTTATATTCTACATAAATCTAAAACAGTGTCTGAGATCGGATAAGTTTAGTTTTTGCTCCCATCCGAAAAGGAATGGGAGCTTTACACACACATTCTGGGAACAATAGAGACTTATATTACATCTTGTAAAAATGGGCATAATAGGTCCCTTTTAATTTTATTATTATTATCAATTAATAGATAAATATTAACCTTTAAAAGAGTATATTTGGTTTTACTAATTTGTAAAGCCATAACAAACAGACAAAACAAACAGACAAAAAAGACAAACTTTGAGTTCATAAAGTATTGCTTAATATATATGGTATGTCAATAATTCAATTCACAATTAATCTTCATTTGCTCGTTTGGTTGGCATGTAAAAAATCCCTTTGCAGTACACTGAATCATGAGCTGTCTTGTGGCTCAGGTCACCTGTACTGCCGGGCTGTGGCTCAATGCAACATGTGATTAATATGTACTGACCTTAGAACAGCAGTTATTCTTGTAATCTGAGATGAAATGCCTTGTTTTGGGCCGGAAAGATGACATCTCTAACTGAAGGCCCTTCATGACCTTAATATCTTCAAACCAAGCC
>JAZGTK010010854.1:0-16071 GCA_036877625.1 Ambastaia sidthimunki | reverse complement strand
AAGAGTGACCGTGAGAAGAACAGAGTCATCAGATGCTGAAGAAATCAACAAACTGATCACGCCGTCCACTGCTGCTGTGTTCGGCAGAGTCAATGTTATCCACCTTCTGTGAGTGTTACAGCTACAGTTCATTTACACTAATGTAAGTAAAGTAAACGAGCGCTGGTCCCTTATGTCCGTGCAATTATCATGAGCAACATAACAGTGCCAAGGTAACTTTCAGCATTATAGATTTTTGAAGCAGAACTTTACAGTCAAAACTAGAAGCAGCTCTTGCAAAGCTTCAAGTTTCTTTAACAGTGGTAAACCTAGTTTTTATGTTTAATTGCAGAGAGAAAGTAAATCTGGCCGTGACACTGAGCACCGCTGAGAATGAAGTTCTTGCGCATGCGTCTTTCTCAGATCATCCCGCTGCAGAGCTGGTGGATCAGACATGCTGGGAGAACTTTCTCCAGAATTACAACAATGGCGAAACATTCACTGTAGGTCCAGCAAATTAAACAGCATGTCCATTAACGTTTATCAGCTGTCTCACAGTGTTCCTTCTTCAGCCCTTCAACACGCTGTTCCTGCGTCTCTTTGTGGCTCGGCCCAGCTTCTCTATAGGGGGCGCTAAAGAGATAGTCAGGTAACACAGAACAGCTCTCACAATTTTCTGGGCATTTCTTTGATGGTGGAAAATGAGGCAGATGATGCATTTTGTGAGATTCATTGATTATATTTGGATTTCATATATGACCCATGTCACACACACACACACACTTTACTGTGATCTGATTGTTTCTGCTTCCATTCTGTCCTGTTTCATTTCCTCATCTCAGTGATCATAGAGGTTTATCTGTGTAACTTTCAGAACAGTCTTCAACGCTGTTGTGCAGCTGGAACACATCTGTCTCATGACTCCCTACAGAGGCCCACTTGGTATGAAAATACCTTAAAACACTGACATTTCAAGTTTATAGTTCATCATTAGCATTAGCATTGTTTCAGCACATGTTTGTGTTTTATGTCATACTCTGCATCTTCAGTGGAAGCACTGGAGAAGATCTTTGATCCCCTGGCGAGTGTCACAGATGAAATGAAGAGTTCAGCTTATGTTTGTCATCGACACAATCACTGTCCACGACTGCATGTCCGCAGAGCCAGGTCACATGATCAATACATCAACCTGTCAGAGCTATATGACACAAAATCCCCTTACTTAACAGTTTTATAATAAAAGCACTACAATGCAAAAATAGGTTTCAGTTTCTTAATGTAGAATAACATTATTTTAAGGTTTCTAAATAAATAACGTGAGCCATCGGGGCTGAAGGTCACTAAACCTAATCTAGTGCTTTTCATTTACCTGAAGAAAGCAGCGTGTTAACTAGTCTTTTTGCTTTAGTGGTGCAATAACAGATGTGTTATAATTGATATAATGGTGTGTCATGAGATATTTTAACTCTTCAGTGTTATTTCTTTAACGTAAGATATTGTGTCTGCCATCATGAACATTTACGATGAATATTCTTGAAATTATTTACATGGTTTAATTACATTCATTTTTCATATTCAATCATTTATTTCAGAGTGGAAGATCATGATGACATCATGCACATGTTTGGGGATCAGATGACATCACTGGTGGACGCTCACGGGTGTTACTTCCTGTCTGAACTCATAGAGTCTCAGGACCAGCAGAATCATGCTGTTGTGTGTGAAGTTAGTCCATTAACATTCACTCATTCATCCAGCATTTCAAACGTGTTCAGATGTAGCTCAGGATGGTGTGAGATTCTCCCTCTTTCACGCTTATGTTTTATTTATGTAATATACAGAACATTTCACAGTTGTTGATGTGCAGTGTGAGTATACAGAACAGATTATTAAAAGAATAGTGAGAAATGTTTATAATGTTTATACTGTCTCTGTACACTTGCACTGTTTCACAACATTAACATTCTTTACAATGTTTTAAATGTGTCTTTATCGGTCGAATGAAAGTCATGCAGATTTAAAATGATGTTATTGTAAGTCAATGACAACAGAATGCTGTCTCTCTTTCTGTCTCTCTCTCCCTGCGGCTAATGCTGACATGTGTTTATATGCCATACGGCAGATGAGAGCTCCTGTCCTGCCAGGACATACTCACACTGAACATATTGTGTCCAGACATCTGTAGCGCTTCCCTTTGGTCCGTTCAGCAGGACAACTGTACATTGCCCAGGAGGATTATGAAAAGTGTTTTCCAAAATTCATAAATTATTACTGAGTTGATGTTTTTCTAGGTCTTTATGAGAGATTTAGGGTGTATACAAGCTTTCACTTTCTAGATGGTGTGTGATTCTGATGCAAACACAAAAAATAGATAATGTTACAAAAGAGAAGGAAAAAATAGGTTTTACCTTCTTAAAATTAAAATTACTTACAGAGCTGCCTGTTAATTACATTAATAAAATGTTATTTGAGACAAAAATTTCTATGTAAGAAATTGAACATTTTGGGCAATTGTACAGTTCATACCAAATGGATGGTTCATACCGGTGGTTGTGTGACAGTGAAAATGGTTTTTCCCATCTCCCAATGTCACAATGGCCATAGCATTCCAGCCTGTAACACAGTGTGTGTGTGTGCAGAGTGAAGGGTCTGTGGTTGGGTTTGTCAGTGTGAGTGGTCACATTGACCTGAAGCTTCTCAATCAATGCTTTGAGCTCGGAGCATTTGAAGATCTGAGAAAGACACATGCAGTGGAGCAAACTGAGGAGACAGTCACAGCAGAAGATTCAAAAGCTTCAGAGGAGGAACATCTCACTGCATCTGCTGAGACCAGAGATGTGGAAGTGAGTTTAGTGGCACTTGCTGAGGCAAACATCACTATTTATTCTGTGTGTGTTCTTAGTGTTAATTAAACTTCTGTGTGTAAATTATCTCCCAACACTTGAACAGCCTAGCAACCGCCTGGCAACACACAGCCCAGAACCCCGTGCATGTGGCATGACTGTAGCATGTTTCACACAGACAATCAGCACTTCCTTTTTCTTAACTAATGATTAAAATCAAATGAGTTTATTATGCTCGTGTTCAATGATGTGTGAACTGAACTTCTCAGGGTGAACAGGACACAGAGGAAGTGATGCGAGGTGGAGAGCTTTCCAGTGAGTCTCCTGACAGATCTCAGGTCAGAGCTGGACACGTCACTCACATTAATCATTCATTTGCTCTGTATACTTGCAGGGCCTGTTTTGGAAATCTCTCTTATGTGGTGAAGTTCTTACTGCTTATGTTTCCTGATTTTTCCAACCAGCCAGAGCACGATGAGTTGTGTGTCAAACACTCGACGGTCTCCTGTGATGATTCTGAGTCAGACGCATCTTCTAATGCTTTCTGCATCCAGCTCTTCACCATGGCAAAGGGCTTTGAAATGAGGTGAGATCGCAGACCTGCAAAACATTATAAAGGGTCGAATGTTCCTGCAGCAGTGCAGAGGTTGTGGGTTCGATTTCCAGGAAAAGCACATAGTGATAAAACACATGAACTCATGGACAAAAGCATCTTCCAAATACATCAACGTAAATGTTACACAAAACAGCTCGTGTTATATTTAATAAGTAACGTTTGTTAAGACAAGCGTCAGTATTATTGAAACATTGACTAACATTTACATGTAGACTTCAGAGAAAACACTAAAATTTTATGAAAGTGTGAATTACAGCCTGTGTAAATAAATGCTGAGTTTGCACTGGTGTCAGTGTGAATAAGCAGCATTCTGTGCTGGTCTGGCAGCGCTCCACTGGATCACAGTCAGGAGACAATCAGTTCTGCTGTTATTTGGCTCACGCTGGGCTGGTCTGTGTGTCACTTCATTGGGCAGCTGTTGAGGAATATGGAGGCCTGTCACTCCCCACAGAGCATGAACATGTAATTAATGAGCAGAATTCTTAAAGTGACAGCGACACCAACCAGAACCAATCTCTGCTAGCGGCCAACATGAAAGCCTGTCTCTCTGCAGGACACACATGAGTTCTGAGCTTTTCTCTTGTTGTCTTTATTTCAAAGATCTGCAGACCTCCTGCCATACCTGTTCAGACTTTATCCTGTAAGTACATGCAAGCGTTTAACTTGCTAAACATTGATCCAAAATTGAAGCGATGTGCAGATGTAAATGATGTGTGTGTTGTGATACAGGATCGGGATTTCTGTGTGATGTCTGTGCCTAAAGTGACTCCAGAATTTCCCCTCCTGCAGTCCTTCATCAGAATCATCCCTCAAGAAAACAGCACATTCCCGCAGGAGCTCTACCTGTGTCATCAGAGCGGCCTGCTCAGGTACACACACACACACACTCACACACACACACACACACACAGACACACACTCACACACACACACACA
Source organism: Ambastaia sidthimunki (assembly GCA_036877625.1). Classification (NCBI taxonomy): domain Eukaryota; kingdom Metazoa; phylum Chordata; class Actinopteri; order Cypriniformes; family Botiidae; genus Ambastaia; species Ambastaia sidthimunki. Next base: position 11,697 of record JAZGTK010010854.1, on the reverse strand, counting down.
CACACAGACACACACAGATACACACACACACACACACACACACACACACACAGATACACACTCACACACAGACACACACACACACACAGATACACACCCACACACAGATACACACACAAACAAATATTAGATCAATCGCATAAGAACAATCGCAGGAAAACCGTGCACGTGTGCTGATAAATGTTCTGTCATCAGCACGTTACAGGTGCGAGTCGCAGTGTCGTCTGATATTCCAGCAATCCAGAGTTTGATGAAAAATCTTAGCCAGCAGAAATCCATCAGTGAGGACCTGAATCTGTTTCTGCAGGCCCGAAAAGACCCGGTCTGTTTTCAGCTACACACTAGACCAGCTGATACACTGTTAAACACGCTTTACTGAACGCTGCTTAACATTTCAGGATGGGACCGCTCTGCAGGCGTTTGTGTCTCAGGTTGAGGGTCAAGTTGTTGGTTTAATAATCATCAGAGATGAAGAGGTAAATATAAATAAACGTTACCAAGACACATTTAACAGCTACTCATGGTGTTGGCTTTTCTCTGACCAAAAAAACGAAATGTTTTCCAGGATGTTGAGTTTATTCGAGCTAACTTTGACATTGAGAGGTTCATGTACTTCAGTCATCACCAGCGAGAGGAACATGGTCGCCTGTGTCACTTCCTCCTTCACCCTGTATTCCAGAACCACACCAGACATTTCCTCAAAGAGGTGCTGCGTCTGGGACACAAGTCCTGCCTCTATTACCCCCTCTATCTGCCCCATCACAGCCATAAGGTGGGCAAAACTCACACAGCTGTGTAGTAGCTTGTATTGTAGCTATAACGCTCTTAAAAAGAGAAACGTGATTGCAGTTTAGCGTGTACTGTAGTTTAGCACAGAGCTGTACATCACACTACATTATTACTTCCTCATCATTTCTTCATTTATTTCTCCTGCGCTGTCAGAATGTCAGTTCTCACTCTCTGACAGCCGTCCTGAACTTCATGGTTCCTGTGAACCCAAGACGTCAGATCACGTATCCTCTGGAGGAGCTGGGCATCAACTCACCGTCCCCAAACATCACTGAAGAACAGGTGAGACCAGCACTGCTACAGAACATCAAGTAATCCTGCTTTTACATTAAACTCACATCTGCTGAGACAGAGACAACGTTCTGAGACACAGAAATATTGAGCTTGACTGTAATGACACATTTACAGTGAACCTGCCTGTAAAACACAACGGAACAGGAACGAATGAGCCACTAGAGGGAGCTGTGCAGTAACTGAATCTACCATCACACTTTAAATTTCATTAAACTCATTATTCATAATCTGTGAACAGACCGCAGGGTGTCTTTGTTTCTCTCTTACATGTATCAATCATTAATGCCCTGCGTGTCCACATTTGTACCCTCGTTATGTGTTTAGTGCTTCTGAATCATTTAGCTGTAAGTTAAACAGAAGCCAGGCGTGTTTTTGCCCGAGGTTATTGAACGTCTGGTTGTATTGAAGCAGATGATGGACGGTAGCAGATGGTGGCAAATGTTTATGCTTGTTTCTAACAGGTAAAGCAGCAGTTCTTATCCAGCTACCATCACAACAGCCCACATCTGCTGCTGACGTGTGTGTGTGTGTGTGTGTGTGTTTACTCCTGTGTGACACCTCACACACACACTTGCCAGAGGGAAGATTTCAATGTACACGCTGTTTCTCCATCACTACAATCTAAATGTGTTAAATGAATCATGAGTGTGATGAAAGCACATTAAATCACGTGATCTCACAGTTTTCTGTAAAGATATCAGCGGTGTGTGATATTCCTGCTGAGTTTCCAAACACAATGAAGCAGTAAAGACCTTTTTCTTTTCCCAAAACCTGCTGATCTGCCGTCCCAGACAGCATTTTAAGATCTGTGTAATATTAACACATGTCAGTATTGGTAAAGCAGTGCAGTAGATGTTAACCCGAGCTCTTATTTGACTCAGTTTTGTGTGTGTGGTGCATTAGAGAGACACACTGCGTTTGGTAACACAGCAACGCATGTGTCCAGGCAGCACAGAAGATAAGAGCACCATGACTGCGTTAATCCTGCGTCCGTTTCAGATGAATTAATCAGAGTTCAAACACCTGTTTGCTCTTCGTCAACAGAGTGTTGTGTTACGAAGGCCATTATGTTTCACAGAAGTCCAGCATTGTCACCAGCCAGACGCACCTGTTGACTTTACCTGCTCAACCTCTGTTGACGTCATGTTACTGTATCATCATCAGATGTAGATGAAGATGATATTAAAGGTGCACTACACTTTTCAAAAAGATGCTTCAACATGCTATGAAAGAACTTTATGGGTCTGTAAAAAAACTTTAACATCAGCAGAACCTTTCTGTTTCACAAAAGGTTATTTATAGTAGAAAAATGACTTTAGATTAAGAAAGAAATGATTAAATAAAGAAGCTTTACTTTAAGAGTGTATGTAGTAACGTTTTACACCCAAGATTTATTTTTATTCACAATGAAAGGAACCTAAATGGTTTTAGAAACACACTTTATTTATTTATAGGCAAAATACAATTTTTGATATTTTGTTGACAGGCTTGAGAGATGTGACCTTGATCTTTGAAATTCCAAACTACTCAGAGAGTGTCGTGCTCTCTGATTTCATTTCTTGAGAGTGTAACGCCTTCATACTGTCATTGATTACAGACAGAGCTGATGCTTGAGGTGTAATCAGTCATGTTCCTTCTAATAAAATGACACAGTTTTGTGTCTCTCTTCCCAGAATGCACTGCTTCTCCTTCTGTTCTCCTGTTTGAGGTGGGATAAGGTGTACCACAGAACAAATCCCTCAAATTATTCATGCTGAAGGGCCAATTAGAGAACTAGAGAGGGAGTGATTAGTGAAGACGGCAGATGTTCTCTTTGAATTGATTCAACATGTCCCTCCTGCTAAATCTGCTTTAAGAAAATTCTCTCCAGGATGAAAATGGGGCATTTGAAAGTTTCAGTGCATTATATTAGCTGATTGAAATGTTGGCGTGTTTTGATGGAGGGGGTGTTCAGTGGATATCTGCCGTGGAACTCTTTAACATTAGGAATTTTCCATCTTTTTACATTAGTTACAGTGCTGGCTAATGCAAATGCTTTTTCCTCTTCAGTGTGCTGGTATCTTTTGATGGATAAGTGCTGATTGAAACATACTGTGTCTGTGGCTGTAATTAAACTATTGTTGTGCAGGAGAACCCTTCCAAACTGATGCAGAAAATCACTGTTAGCTGAATGTACCTGACAGAAAGACAAACACACGCTGAAAGATTCAGATTGTCCACATGAATGTTCTGCTGTTTGCATCTGTGTGCAAGAACAACAGTTCTTAAATATTTCATCTCAAATATTATGAGACACAAACGCCTGCAGATCTCAAACATTTAATCTGAAAACATTTTCTATGAATTTTCAAAAATCAATCTTTCCCACCTCAAGCTCAAACTTAACCAATAATTGATATAAGGAATTGTCATTAAAACATGATGATATTGAATGTTATTATGTTCACAGTAGAGCAAACAGCTAACAAACACTGTTATACCAGACCATGTTTTTACCCGTTCCCATACATGTCGTAAAACTCAAACCATTCATTTTAAAGAAGTATAATACATTTAAAACAAGTTTGTTTTATTTTAAAGTTTATTGTGAAATGAAATCACGTGACTGAGTTCAGCGTTAGGTTGATTCCAGCAGTAGTGATGTGTGAGGACACATTTGCAGAGAATGACTGATTTTGTTGTGTGATTTCTTTCTGTCAGACTCCTTTTGCTCTGTACCACACAAACAGAAAACTCACCCTGGAGCCAAAGGTCTCCATCAACAGCAGAATCGTGGTGGTTGGAGCATCTGACACAGGTTTAGCGTTCCTTGAGGCTCTGGTCTTCTGGTGAGTGTGTCTGTTTTAGAAACACTTCTTCAATCAAACCGTAAACATCATGATTGACTCTTAATCAGTATTTATGAGATTGTTGTAGAAGCAGCAACAGGATTTTTCATCCTGGAACAGGTTGTTGTGTGTGAGGTGGGGGGGTGATTATAATTAGTGAGAGTGACTCTCAGAGAGAAACAGTGATTGCATGAAATCTGAGCTTATGGCTTTTATAATAACACTCAGCCCAGCGGGTCCAGTTAATACCTGAGTTCTGGATTATAGGACAGACATGTCTCTGTGTCCTGAAGCCAGTGAAACTTTTGAAGTGGAAGACAGACAGATTCCTCACATGAAATGTTTGGTTATCAGAGTTTGGTTTTAGTGTGTTGATTTGTATTTGGTTTGGTTTAGCAGTAAAGCTGATGTGAAACAAACACTGTCATTCAGTTTAACAATGACTCAAGACTTTGTTGTGTTAATAATCTGGAATATTTGAGTTTGCAGAAATGCAGTTCTTCAGAGAGGATATCTGCAGATGTCACAGCTTTGGATTCAGTGTTTGTCCAAACAAAGCTACGATTTAAAGCCATTCTTGTTTCCTGAGAGCTGATAGCTGCCTGGCAACCAGGGCTCGCCTGCGCTTGTGTGTGTGTGTTTTGGCAGGAAGTGCGGGCACGCAGCTGTCTAAAGCTGGCAGCATGCAGGGGTCACGCGCTGGCCCTTTAATTAGCCCGCCGCTGTTCTCTCGTCCAGAATTGGTGTTTGCTGTCACTAATGACCTGACTAATGAGGCAGTTAGTGTCCAGTAAACTTACGGCCGGCCGGCCCCTGTACAGACCGCCTGACTAATGGAGGAGGTGGAGGCAGTGTCCGACAGCGCTTATCTGTCACGCCAAACCCACCGCCCCCCCACTCTCTCTCTTGTCCTTTATCACCCCTGAGGATGGGGTGAAATGCAGGACCATAGAGGGCTGATAAAGATGCTTGGCCCCAGTTTGGCCCCTAAACTCAGCAGTGAGACACTGGCCACAATAGCAGCCTGTCAGCTGCAGATAAGAGGCCAGAGCAGTGAGCTGGTCAAGAGAAACTCACATCACATTAACATTTCAGCCCCACACATTCACCATTTACTTCTCAAATCATTCTGTACTTTAAATTATTACTGAAACCAAAAATCTCTATTCATTTGTTATTTATTTGTTTTCATTGTATTTTTATATATTTTGTTAACCGAATAAATAGCTAATTTTAACTGTTTTTTTTGTGAACATGAGTTTAGTTCCTGTTGTGGATGAACAACATCCTGTTACTGTCAAACATGCTGAAACAAATCAAAAGTCCTGTTCTGTGCTGTGTTTGTGGAAAGTGCCCTAAATAAACAGCTGATGTCACTAGTATTTGACTGCAGTCATCAAACATGCATGAAAAAACACGCATCCGTCTGTCTGCATCAGTTAGACTGCTAGAACCCAGATCTGCATCTGTGTGTCCAGTGTCCTCTGTCTGATCAACAGTGAAAGTGCGCAGGCTAAGCCCGCTCAGAACCGCAGCCGTTTAGAACCGAACCCGCTCAGAGCAGCAGCCTCTGAGAACCGCAGCTGTTTAGAACCACACAAGCTCAGAACCGCAGCCGCTCAGAACCACACCCACGTTTAGAACCGCAGTGGTTCAGAACCGAACCGCAGCCGCTCAGAAGCGCCTCTCTTTCAGCACACACTGGCCTGATTTCCTCTCCTGCCACAGATAGAGATCATGTCTTTCTAGCACATACAAAACAGGTCATTTGCATGACAAGAGACCTTTTTACACTCCTGAGGGGACGGGGGAGGCCGGCGAGGGGGGGGACCACTACACACAGGAAACAAAACAAGAGGGAAAAAAGAGAAAACAAAAGGAGAGGCTTTTACTGCGACGGCCGGGGAAGAAAGCGGTTTAATGCAGGCCAGTGTAGCAGTAAAAATGAAGAGATTTCAGCATCTGTCCGTCGAGTGTTTGTGGAATAACCCCACACACCCCGTCTGCTTTTGTTCAGACCCTGTTACTGCGCTGCAAACATTCAATAGATTCATTTCTGAACAGAGAAAAAGAACAAAAATGCAGGAAAAATGGCCTCATTACCCAGAACAGGTGAGATGTGATCTGCACAGCTCATGTGTTACTGAATGAAAGCATTTAAAACTGAATGTTATATGTGTGTTTTGATCTTCAGAACATGTATGATGACAGAATCAATGTCAAAATAGTATTTGAGGTGACGGTCAATGATCTTCATGTTTGTGTTCTTTATTATTCACATAATTTTCAGAAAGTTTAAAAATATACTCTGCATGTGTGTTAAACTAGATTTTTTAGATGACTTCTGACATCCTTATTCAACACTTATCCAAAATATTTCTATATATCTTCTGTTTCCTGCTTTTATTTCTCCAGCCCTCATCTAAGATTCAACAACCTGACCCTCATCTCCACTCACGGCCTTCCAGATCACTGCTCTCCTGACAACATCACATTCCTGACCGAGAGGTGAGAGAGACATCACAGATGACAGAGAGAGAGAGAGAAAGTGATTTCCTCCACACAGCAGCATTTTTATCACACAGATGTAAGATGTGAGAAGTGTCACCATCCACTTCTGCTGCTGTGGAAAACAGAAGTTGAGACATTCTGGCCTGTAACATCTTTTATATTTCATGGATGAAGAGTGAATCATTCTGGGTGGAATGACTTGAGAGTGAGAACAAAAATGTCAGTCTTGGATGAACTATTTCTTTAAAGCTGTTTTGGATTCCATCTATTTAATCTTATTTTTGAATGTGGCAATCCAAAAATCCATTAACCATCGTTCAGTGAGGCCAAACAGAGTCAGACCTTCAGCAGACCTTCATTTCATGTGTTCTGATGAAAAGCAGAAGCTGAGCTTCATTAGATCTGTTCTGCAGATCTGATCCAAACCACTGATACATCACATCAAAGCTTTCACAAGAAATCTTATTTCTGAGTGAAACATTTTTTTTAATTTCTCTTTTCATAGCTGGTGTTTTAAAATGTAAGACTGATCTGGGATCTGTTCTTTTTCAGTCATTGCTACAGTGCTCAGGATCATGCCCAGCTGTCTTTTCGGTCCTGGATCAGTGTGGTGACGGGCAAGATGAGGGCCATCGACCGGGAGGCCAAACGTGTGCAACTGATGAGTGATGGAGAAGTAAATTACGACTGTCTCATTCTCTGCACCGGCCTTCAGTATCAGGTCAGAACATCATCATTCTGAGAATTCAGCCTGTGTGGATGCTGCTGTGTGCAGCTGTAGATGTTTTACTGGTACATCCTAGATACTGTGTAGAAGTTTGTAGTTCATGAAGATCATGTAGGTTGTTACATGTGACGTTGTGTGAAGCAGAAACTACAGGACCAGAGTTTTACAGAGTAACAATGTAAAAGCTTTTATAAGCTCATGCTCACACAGCTGTATTAATAATAATTCTCTCAGAGTGAGTTTGTGTTGTATCTGTGTAAACGTTACAGATTCCCAGTCTTATCAGTATTGACACCAGCGGCAGTCAGAACCCACATCAGCCTAAACATACACGGCTCGTCCCATCCAACCTTTTCACCCTCAATGAGCAGCACGACTGCGCAGACGCCCATCGCTGGCTCGTCCACAACTTCCTGGAGCTGACAGGTGTATTTTCTGTAAATTTCACCTGCCTGCTTTTCTCAGAATAACAAAGATGGAGTTGATTTGTGATAAGTGTAACAAATCTATCATTTACCAAACCACTGTTACATTCAGCTGTTCACTGTTACATTCAACTGTTCACTGTTACATTCAGCTGTTCTGTTACATTCAACTGTTCACTGTTACATTCAGCTGTTCACTGTTACATTCAACTGTTCACTGTTACATTCAACTGTTCACTGTTACATTCAGCTGTTCACTGTTACATTCAGCTGTTCACTGTTACATTCAACTGTTCACTGTTACATTCAGCTGTTCACTGTTACATTCAACTGTCAAAGCATAACAAGTAGCTAATTAACACGAGCAGACCCCCCCCCCTCTCTCTCTTTCTGTCCATTTACTGGGGAAAATTAATATTAGCCGGGTGAGCTAAGAATTAATCTGCAGAGACAAAGATGAGCCTCTGCTATCTGTCTGATTAAGCCTATTATATTTACTAATTACAGGCTCTTTTATTAATCCGGGAAGTAGCACAATCATCAGTGAATGTTAATTGTACCGTCTGCACATGAGAGATATCTGTTTCCAGCAGGAGAATGTATTCAGGTCAGTCAGACAGCAGCAGTGTTGGCTTTAAAATAAGTTGTCAACTCGATTGATTTGACGGGAGTTTTGGCAGATGTCCTGTAGAGGTTTAGGAGAGTTTGAGTGTGGTGTGTTTTTGGCTGTGGTTCAGCACCATGGACAGAGCTAAGCTGCTCTTTATAAAACTAAAGCTCTACTTGGCAAAAGAACAGCACAGTTCACATGGAAATCTCCACTATTCTGAGATCCCTATTTAACATACACATGCCTCATTACAGGCAGAATCCACCTTTTATAATATAGTTCCAGTCACCAACACTGAATGTTTTAAATCCATTGTTAAATAGGTGATATACACACACCTGTGATCGTACTTTCTATAAATTGTGACTTTTCCCGCGACATCGAGGTCTTGTGTAATATTGCTGAAACCTCAGATTCATAAAAGCAGTTTGCGTCACATGATAAAATCACTGTTTACACACAGACTTTAGTGCTGCTGTTGCATAAACATGGCAAATGTAATGCTCATAAATGCAGTGATTTTAAAGCCATCTGATCACGTGTGTGTGTGTGTGTGTGTTCTGTCAGCTCTGCCTGATTACTTTCATCCTTGAGAACCCAAATGTTAACATCAAAGACCTTCCTTCACAAAAGATCTCAATGACATCAATCCAGCACTGACGGTGTGTGTGCGTGTGCGTGTGCGAGTGTGTGTGTGTGTGTGTGTGTGAGTGTGTGTGTGTGTGTGAGTGGGGGGGTCTCTTCCTGTAACCTAATGGGATCTTCTCAGTTTCATGATATTATCTCTGCTTTAATAAATTGCTTCTCTCCCCCTCTGTGAATGAAGTTAATTTTACTGTGAAGTAAAGCAGATTTTTACTGGGAAATGTAACATGATTACTTGTCATTGGTTTGGATCTACTGAAGTCCTTCATGTGCACATGTTTTGTGCCGACATGAATAAAGTCTTGTACACTATTGAGGGACTGTTCTGAGTGACCAGACGTTTGATTTTTGCCTGGCAGATGAAACAAATCAAATGTGTGTGTGTGTGTGCAGGTGATGCAGTGGTTTATGGTAACACTATAGATGTCTACACCTGTGTGGAGGCGCTTCTGCAGCTGGGTGTCAGTGGAGGGCGGATTCATGTAGTTCATCCCCCTGCAAACACCCCGTCATCATCCTGTTTTCACGAGCCCTCGGTGGAGCTTGCAGTCAGACGGGCGCTAGAGAAGAACAGTGTCCACATCCATCACGGCTGCCGGCTGGCTGAAATTAATGATGGACAGCACTCTGATCCAATCACATCTGTGAGTTTCTCCACTGATGGCCCGCCTCTACGACTGGAGTGTGCAGTGAGTGTTCACTAAACAAGAATTCAATGTCACCACCAAACGTTTCATATGAAAAGTTATGCCAACTTTAAAACAAACACACTGCAGACATTTAATAACCGTGTTGCATTTTTCAGGTGTTGTTTAACTTCTCTAGAAAGTCTGTTGACTACGACGCCTTCTGTGCCATTAATGATGCCTGTTTAGTGTTCGATGGCCGTCTGGTTATTGACAGCACCTTCCAAACCAATGACCCGTTCATATATGCTGCCGGACCCCTGACCAAATACTCCCGCCGTTACCATGCCGACCAGTGGACTGGCGCCAGCTTTAACTCCAAGGAAGTGGGGCGGAGTTTGGCATCTGTTCTTCTGCCTTTATTCGATCCGACTGCGGAGCGTCCGGTGAGCTCAGCATCTGAACCGGACCACCTGATTCCAGTCTACAGTCAAGCCAAGACACAAGGTCCATATTTCTTCTCTGAATTCATTGTGCTGTCACTGGAGTAAATGTTGAAAATAACATGAAAAAGTGACAGATTATCACCTGCTGGATGAGAAACAAGATTCCACAGATGTTTTATGTTGAAGATGGAGCAGATGCAAGAATATCACAGAGTGTGTGGCCCAGTAACTCCTCTGTCTAATTCTGACTGACACTATAGACATACATTTACATAATTTAATCATGGTTTAAGTGATCGTAACAGAATGAACCATCTGTTACACACAGAGAGAAACAGCTTTATATTCACATATGTGATTGTTAGTTTGGCATATGCAAATCCGAACATTATAAGGAATAATTAGGTATAATTCTTACATTCACAGGTGGAAGGTTACCAGGCAGCTACAATTACCTCCATGTGTCAAAACCAGCGGCCAGCGACACCAGAGGCCCATCAGAACAAGTGTGTAACATTCAGTGGAGCAAAACAAATGTCGTGTTACAGCACCGTATTACAGTTTCTTCATTTGTGCTTGTAGGTTCTTGTAACACACATCTGTAAGTGTTGCTGTTGACGTGATTGCTCTGGTCCTGCAGGGTCGTGAAATCGTAACGGGACACACAGAAACAGGAAACTACTTCCACCTGCGTCTCAGCCAGTATGATGTGGTGGAAAACATCACGTGTCTGTCTAAGAACGTTCTTCCTGTCTCCAACCTGCAGTGTCTGTACGGAAAACACCAGCTGCTGTTGAATCGTCTCTGCTCACGTTACCACGAGGGTTTGATCCACGATCTCTACAGGTGTAGCATAAAAAACACTTATTTTCCACGATAAATAGATGATGTTTACACTCACCAAACTGGGACTAAAACCTTCAGCGTGAATGAAAGGTTTCTTTCACAAAGCCTCATATTTAAATCTATAGTGAGGTGAAAAATATTACCAAAACCTGTGGACTGCATTCATGATTTTTAATGGTGTTCATAATAACTGCACACAATCTTGGAATGAAAATACAGAATAAAATGTTTGGTAATGTGTTCTGGTAATGACACAACATTGTTTTCCAGCTTTTTCCGTGAGAATTGGTGTCTGGCTCTTTATCATGACCGCTTCACTGACTTTGAGCAGGAAATTCGTCAAATCATGGATTCAGCCAAACTGGAGGTCCGCTTTCCTGCAGCGTTTACCCTGTGACAAGCTTTCAAACTTTTAAAAACAGTTCAAGAAATGTTTTTGCTTTCATTGGATGTTTGACATAGGAATGAACGTTTGTGTGTGTTCTTCAGACGGATGATGGTTTGGCGTCCATGGTGGATGTTCTTCAGAAGATAGTGGAGGATAAAGCCGGGGCAGATCATCAGAGGAGACTCAGCAAGGTGTTTCAGAAGAGTGAGAGTGCTTCTGCTGTGAGGAAGACTCTTCTGCATTATCTGAAGTATAACAGATATCATCTGACTATGTTTGCACAGCCTGGGCTGCTGTAATCAATGACAACAGCATAATTAGCAGTAATAAATCACTTTATCTTGCATGTCTTTAAAATGTTTGTGGCACCATATGTTTTGGGGGAAGCACACGGGGTGGGGGAGGGCTTGAGCAAATAAAGCATAATGCTTTTGTCACATGTAGATCTTTGGTGTGTATTTATTGATTAAATAAATCCGTCTCCTCCTCTTTGAATACTGTATGTATGTGCTGTGTGGTGTTCAGATCTGATGAGTGGTGCGGTGGGGCAGACTGAGGGCAG
>JAZGTK010010853.1:0-16071 GCA_036877625.1 Ambastaia sidthimunki | reverse complement strand
AAATGATCACCCGTCCATTACATTCACCTCCACTGATGTTTACACTGCACTGAGCCGGATCAACGTGCGCAAGGCTGCCGGACCAGACGGCATCCCCGGACGCATACTCAGGGCATGTGCAAAACAGCTCGCTGGGGATTTTACAGACATTTTTAACATGTCTCTAGCTTAAGCAGCTGTGCCAGCATGCTTCAAATCCAATTCCATTGTGCCAGTGCCGAAACACTCTGGTCCAATATGCCTGAATGACTAACGCCCTGTGGCACTCACGCCCATCATTATGAAGTGCTTTGAGCGGCTGGTCCTGGCACACCTTAAGGACTCTCTCTATCGACCACACGAATGCTGTTTGTGGACTTCAGCTCAGCATTTAATACTGTCATCCCCTCCAAGGTAATCACTAAACTTGGAGACCTGGGCATCAACTCATCCCTTTGCAATTGGATTATGGACTTTCTGACTAACAGACCCCAGCATGTTAGGTCAGGCCACATCTGCTCCACTACCATCACTGTCAACACCGGGGTACCTCAGGGCTGTGTGCTGAGCCCCTTCCTCTACTCCCTTTTCACCCTCGACTGCAGGGCCTTGAATGGCTCTAACGCCATCATCAAGTTTGCAAGAAGATACTACGGTGATTGGACTCATCAGCAACAACAATGAGACTGCCTACAGGGAGGAGGTCCAGCACCTGGCCACATGGTGCACAGACAATAACCTGCTCCTTAACACCACCAAGACTAAGGAGCTTATTGTGGACTTTAGGAGGGAGAAAGGAGGCACACACGATCCCATAAACATCAACGGGATGGCTGTTAAGCGTGTCTCCTGCTTCAAGTTCCTGGGGACCCACATCTCAGAGGACCTGTCCTGGACCTCCAACACCTCCAGTCTAACCAATTGTGTCACAGTCTGGTATGGAAGTTGCTCTGTCGCGGAGCGCAAGGCACTGCAGCGGGTGGTGAAAACCGCCCAGCGCATCACACAAACTCCACTTCCTGCTATTGAGGACATTCAACAGAGACACTGTCTGCGTTGAGCACGCAGTATCCTCAAAGACTCTTCTCACCCCGCCCATAGACTGTTCTCTCCCCTGCCTTCCGGCAGGCGCATCAGGAGCCTGAGGACCAGAACCAGCAGACTGAGGAACAGCTTCTTTCCAAGAGCTGTCTCCTTACTGAACTCTGTGACTCAGTGATTCCACTACACTCTTAAATACACATACACACTCCATTAATTACATTAATAACTGTTACTCTCTGTTATTTACTTTACAGGACAATCAATGCACTTCTGGACACTACCGCCCACAGACTGTTCTCTCCCCTGCCTTCCCGCAGGCGCTTCAGGAGCCTGCGGACCAGAACCAGCAGCCCGAGGACCATCAATGCACTGCTGGACTGTCTACACATTAATCTGCACTCCAGATTATCATATCTACACATTTACCACACAATTCTTTGTCAACACATTTATTTGCACTACATTTACTGCACAATTTGCACCCCAGTACTATGTACTGACTATTGTTAAAACATAATTTACTGCACTGTTTAACTACGTTGCACTACCCTTTTGTACATTTCTGTTTATATCCATCTGTACATTATGCCCATAGTACATCATATCTGTAAATAACCTGTATATAAAATAACTCATATCCTGCACTTTACTGCTTATTGCACTTCTGGTTAGACCTAAACTGCATTTCGTTGCCCTGTTCTTGTACATGTGTAATCACAATAAAGTTGAATCTAATCTAATCTCAAACAAACAGTTCCTCACACTTCCTTCTTGGTTTTTCGGGTTGTCCGAAAACAAAGGTGACAATGTCAGCAAAAATGAATTTACATCACATTCTTGGTTAGTTTTATCAAATTCCCAATGATTAAAATAAAAAAAGGCATAATAATGTCTTGAAATATGAGAATTGTTTCGCAGGAAGCGCAAAGTGCTATTGGCAGAGTGGTCATGCCCTTTGAGCATCATGTGGGTGTCCTGGGTTCGAATCTCAATGGTGGCAAGGTTCTTTTATATCAATAAAGGGAAACACTGTTGCAGCAATAATTCTTATTTTTCACCAAATAGCCTATAGCTTACATTTGTCACACATTACACGTATGTGAAATGTCATGCCATTTAGCCTACAATTATTCATATCATCATAACTCTGTACAGAACTTTTAACATAAGCTAGGCCTAACATTAACACTTGTCCATATGATTGGAATAACACCCATAACCACACTTCTTAGTAACATGAACCTTACTGTCTGCACAGTAAGTAAGTAAATACTGACACTTTATTTATATCTTATCTTCTTGCACTCATTACTTAATTTTGGTAGGCCTATGTCGGTATTTAAATGAAAAATATATCTCCAAATGGACCTTCATCTTTAATTTGTGATACTCCATCTTGAGCAAGAGGTGCCTCTTATATTTGGAGCGTACATCCTATGAATAAAGAAGAACAGTCAAGAGTTGCAGATTATGGTGTCCGAATCTACAAACATAAAAGTAGCAACTCACTTCATTTCTGCTGGAAGCTGCCAGTGGCACATTCTGACTGACACACACACACACACACACACCTGAGGGATATCTGCAGCAAAAACAGTCTCTTCGTTTAAGTCTCTAATTGTGCCCGCTTCCTGCAGACAAAGTGGTGAAACTTTTAAAAATAACAGACAACCAGAAATAACGGTTTCTTGTTCAATAAATACTCACACATGGGTCTGGCAAGGCCCCGGTTTAGGGCCAGTGCCAACTCCTCTGCCGGTGTGAGATTTTGACTCCCACTTTTTGGTAGCTACAATTAATTTTAATAAAATTAAGGTACCATTTCAACTACATTACTAATTTCACTGAATGCCAATATTAGCCTACTTACCACTCTGTAAAACATCTCAGGTTACGTATGTACGCTGCGTCGGAAAACACTATGGGAACGCCATCAGCTTTTATGCTCTCTGAAACACCTGTCGCACAATCAATTACGGGGCGTTGCGTCACAGGCAGGGTAACGTCACAACCAGGAAGCTATAAAAGCATGTGCTTTAGTGCATGTCCCCAGCTTCAAATTAATAAAGCGAACGTGGGGAAGGGGTACCGAAAGTATGGGAGGAGACGCAGCGTCTCGTTCCCTTCAGGGAACAAGGGTTACATACGTAACCTGAGACATTCCCTTTCAGGAACTCGAGCTGCGTCAGAAAATGCTATGGGAATGAGATGCCCACTATCCATACTGGAGGTTCCCTGCCCTCTGTGTAGAATTGGACAGATCTAAGGCAAGAGAACAGAAGAGCCAGGAGTGGCTCGGACATCGAGGCCATAGTGCCTTACAAAAGTTAGTGGAAAGGGGGGGCCGTCCACCAAGGCGTGGAAAGCAGAAATAGATAGTCCTGTTAGAAATCCAGGACTGCATTAACAGTGCAGTTAACCGGATCAAGGCTGCGCTCTCTGCACCAAGAAATGAAAAGATTCCACTTCAAGGCATAAAGTTTCCTCGTAGAGGGAGCTCTGGATTGCAACATGGTCTTAACAACCTCGGTTAAGAGACCCGAAGTCAGGAGCTGTGCCCCCTCAGGGTCCACACCCACAGCTTCCAAAGCTTGGGGCGGGGGTGTAAGATGGCACCCGCCGCCTGAGAAAGAAGGTCTCTCCTGATGGGAACCTTCCACGGAGAACCGTCCAGCAGATCTATCAGGTCTGAGAACCATACCCGGGTTGGTCAACGCGGGGCCACCAGAAGTACAGAAGCCTCGTCCTGGCGTATCTTTTCCAGAACTCCCGGGAGCAGAGCAATCGGGGGAAAAGCGTACAGTGGTAGCCTCGGCCACGTGTGCGCCATGGCATTCAGTCCCAGAGGAGCTGGAGGAACTAGGGAGAACCAGAGGGGACATTGCGCAGTCTCGAGAGAGGCGAAGAGGTCCACTTGGGCTAGCCAAAAAACTCTCCAGATCTGCTTTACCACATCGGGGTGAAGCATCCACTCCCTGGGCCTCGGCCCCTGCCTCGACAGGATGTCTGCTCCCACATTTAGATATACAGAGACATACACTGCTCTCAGAGAGAGGAGTTTCCCTTGGGACCAAACATGGATCTGGTGCGCCAATTTGTAAAGGGGCGCGAACGCAGACCTCCTTGATGGACCACTGTGGTGCTGTCGGTGCGAACAAGCACTTCTGAGAGAAAATGCCTGAGAGCATGGAAAACTGCCAGCATCTCGAGACAATTGATATGCTAAAGTAGTTGGCGACCTCTCCAAAGACCCTGGGCCGCACGGCCACTCATGACCGCCCCCCAACCGGTAAGGGACGCATCTGTCGCAAGCGTGACGCGGCGACAATGAGCCCCCAACACCGGGCTCTGTGTAAGGAACCAAGGCTTCTTCCACATATCCAAGGCTCTTAGGCAGCGCCTCGAGACCTTGATCTGGCGGAAGAGGTTCCCCCTCAGGGAAAACCTCTTGGATCTGAGCCACCACTGTAGGGGCCTCATGTGCAGCAGACCGAATGGAATCACATTGGAAGCAGCTGCCATGAGACCCAGCAGTCGCTGGAACTGCTTTACAGTGAGCGACTGGCCTTCCTTGACTCTCCTGACTGAGTTTAGGATTGAATCTACTCAAACAGGTGACAGCTGTGCCCGCATCATTATCGAATCCCATATTACACCGAGATAAGTGGTCCTCTGTGCTAGAGAAAGCACACTTTTCCCTGTGTTCAGTTTGAACCCCAATAGTTTAAAATGATCCAGAACGACATCTCAATGCCGAACTGCGACCTGCTCTGAGTGAGGTAGTATCAACCAGATGCTATATAATTTAGAATACAGATGCCCTGGTATCTCAGAGGAGCCAGAGATGCATCCACAACCTTTGTAAAGGTACGGGGTGAGAGTGCTAGGCCGAAGGGAAGCACCCGATACTGGTATGCTACGGCCCTGAAAGCAAACTTCAGGTACTTCCTGTGAGGAGGAAAAATGGGGATATGGAAATATGCATCCTTTAGATCTATCGCGACAAACCAGTCCTCGGACCGGATTTGACTCACAACCTGCGCCACAGTAAGCATCCTGAACTTCAGTTTCCTGACTGAGCGGTTCAGACGACGCAGATCTAAAATAGGATGTATCCCCCCATCTCGATGGCCCCCTTCATTAAGAGAGTCTTTACTTCTCGTTCCATAACTAGAGCCTGAGAGGAACCCACCATAGTGGGGTGCACGCCGCCGAAAGTAGGCGGTTTGCGACTGAACTGAATCTTGTATTCAAGTTCTACAGTACTCGGGACCCATTTGGACACATTTGGCAGTGCTTCTTGGCAGTGCACATTTTGCATCGCTTTGACCGGTGCCCTGAAAGAGAAACCCCGCAGGGAACCCCGATCTGGTCTCCGTGGAGACAGTGCCTCTGTTATGCCCGCTAACTCTGGCAGGCGCCCATGCGCCCAGGCAGGGTTAACAGTTGAGCCTCCAGAGGGGGAACAGGCATCACAACTCCCCGCTGCCCCCCAGATGGGGCTGCCCTCTGGGGTCCTGACTGAGGTTTCAAATAGTCAGAACCGCTTCTTAGAAGCCCGCTTGGAAATCAAGATGGTCCGCAGATCCTGCCTTGATTTCCGGGGTTTTGAGGCAGAGCCTTGCGTCACCTGTACCCGAATAGGGGGGGAACGGGCACGACGCTCTGCCTCTGTGCCTCCCAGTAAGAGGAGCTAGTACATGGCTGTGGCTGTTCCCGCCTAACAGCCCAGAGGACAGAGAGTAGCGGAGGAGGAACCGCTGAAACGCCTCCGTTTGCTTACGGGCCTCCTGGAACCTGCTGATGACAGTGTCTACAGCGTTGCCAAACAGGCCAGAAGGCACTAACGGGGCATCCAGAAGGAAGACCCTGTCCTTTCCTTTAATCTCTGACAGGGTCAACCACAAATGCCTCTCTGCGGCCACCATGGCTGCCATAGACCACCCAATAGAGTGGGCAGTCTTCTTGGTGGCACGCAAGGAGAGGTCAGCGGCCCTCTTCAGCTTATTCACATCCCCAGATGTGAGGGCCGTGCTCTCGTCCAGGTCTTTAAGCAGGTCGGCCTGGTACGTTTGAAGCACACCCATAGTGTGCAAAGAAGCACCAGCCTGACCTGCCGCCATGTACGCCCTGCTCAAAAGCTCAGATGTAGTACGCAGAGGCTTAGAGGGCAAGGACGGAGCCTTCAAAGACGATGTCTCGTCAGGGGACAGGTAGTTGGCAAGCGCCTGTTCAACTCGAGGCATCGACTTATAGCCATACTTGCTCAGCCCAGCCACATTAGCATACATAGAGGTGGCTGGGCTAAATATACGAGAGGAGTATGGCTCGTTCCAGGACCTAGACACCTCAGTGTGCAGGTCCGGGAAAAAAGGAAGGCTCCTACGTGGAGTTGCAGACTGTCCGTGGAGAAAACGCTTGTCTAATAGGCTCTTCTTTGGGGCAGCCTGCTGCTCGGCGGGCCAACTGATGTCTAACTTGGCCACAGCACAAGTCACAACCTCCAAAAGCTCCTCAAAATGGGGGGCAAGAGGGGTCTCCTCAACGCTCTCCACATCCATTTCCTCAGTGAATGAGAGGCGGAGGGAAGAGCCCTTCCCCTGGGGGGAAGAAACCGCAGTGCAGGCTTCCGAACCCAGAGAGAGAGCAGAAGACCTGGTGGGTGAGGAGTGAGCGTGCTACGCTCCCATACAGACAACACACAGAGCATGTGTATCCCCACCCGTGATGTAGCGAGGGCAGGGAGGAACACACGCTCTGTAATGTTGCTGCTTATGTTTGCTCTGTTCTCTACACTTTCCCTTCTCAGCCATTTTGGGCTATGCTAACTTAAATGCTTTCCCTGGCTTAAATGGAAGAAAAAGAAGATAGAGAGAGACAAACAATTCGACATAGAGCGCTTCGCGGAATGAAAAGAAGCTGGGGGCGTGCACTAAAGCACGTGCTTTTATAGCTTCCTGGTCGTGACGTCACCCCGCCTGTGACGCAACGCCCCGTAATTGATTGTGCGACAGGTGTTTCAGAGCGCATAAAAGCTGATGGCGTTCCCATAGCGTTTTCCGACGCAGCTCGAGTTCCTGAAAGGGAACGTTTTTATGCTTTGTCTTCACCTGCAAAGCAGTTCTTTTACATTGACACCACTCCTGTTAAAAGACAAGATAACACAATTTGGCATATTAGTTGGTGCAAATACTTCACACATTTAAAAAAAGTAAACCTGACAAGACTTGATGACAAAACCTCTACATAATTGGACTTCTGCTAAGTAGTTAAGTGCTTGTATTGAATCTCGAACGCGGGTTTCCCACGTCGTAAAACTGTGATAATTCCTCTTTGCTACTAACAAGTCATGCTTATAACGATCAGCACATACTCTAAACATACGACATTAAACATTGATATACAAGTTAACTTATGCATTTAAGCCATCTCTTTTACCTTGGCAATAGCAGCAGTATTACCTTTCCTTGTAATAGTGCTTCTGTTATCTTCATATAGTTTCAAAAGGAGCTTTTGCTCAGCACTGTTAAATAAATCAGTACTTTTTTTGCTGTCCTTCTGCGACATGATCACGTTTTCGACAATCGCTGTTCTGGGCTTCTTATGTACCCTGTGGGCGCGGTTAACGCAAGGATTGGCAACTGTGGCTAGAGTTAACTTTGATGAAATGTGTTAGTGGAACGACTTCAGCCTTAAGTTGAAGCTGACATTAGTTCAAACGAAGCTTAATCAGATAAGCGCCGCTATCAAGCGACTTTGATGGAATACCCCCCAGGTTGTCTAAATAACTCAACAAACTAACACAACAAAACTTTTCCCTGACTTTTGTTAATTCTCACAAAAAACAACAATAAAGAGATACATTCTCAACATGCTCACCCATAAACTGTCCCTCAGTACAAAGAAAGAGTGAGGTGGATAATTAGGAGAAAGTAACACAGTGCCAATCAATAGCAATCAGCACAATTATGGGCATCATGCATGTAATAGACAAAAACATTCCTCAGTGCAACCATCTGGTGAAAGATATAATACAACCTTCTTCTCAGTCACAAAACACTGTATTGCTGTAATACACACAATTGTACATACCATACTTCAGCTAAAATAATATGTGATTTGACACTGACGTCATTGACTGCACAGCAAAGAGACCCAGGCTTAAACCCTTTTTGTTAGGATATATGCAATAAACATGTGGCAGAAGTGCCCTGGCAGCATGTTAACAATAACAATCAATCTAACAATCACATTTTCTACTATTAGATATGTCTATTTAATCGTTTCATCCATGAGTTTAAAAATGACTGACCCCCAGCGTGAGTTATTACTGGGCAAGGTGGAAGCGGGAACAGTGTGCTAATGCAGCGCAAGCTGAAACTCGAGCACTTATATACATGTTAAAAACAAGTTGGTATAGTGTCAATAATCTACACTAAATGTAGGTGTCAGTAATTACACTATTTAGGGTGCAAACCTCCTTTAAGAAGAATGACGTGCTTTCACTTAGCAGCTGATACACTAGGAGTGTCAGCCATAACAGTGATTCATATTTGTTTCCATTTTTTTCACATTTAGTGTTTAGTATTTATATATTATTAATATAGTATGTATAGTATAGTATTTAGGATTCACATTTAGTGCTTTAATCAGAAAATATTAAAATACATTTTATAATAAAAAGTGTAAATTGAATAAGTATTGCAAGGCATACTATGCAGCAAAGGCACTTAAAAACTAATGTCTCTGCTAAATTTGATAGGCCCCAACCACTTCCACAATTTATCTGAATACGCATACAAATATGAATAATTTTGATATGCTACACATACAAATACAGATATTGGCTCTGCTGCACATCCCTATTCTAAAGAAGGTGAGGTTCATTAATTTAGCCAAATAGCAAAAGTATTTTGATTTTCCTGTATTTAAGATACTGCAAAAATAATCTGATGATAGGTGTTTTTGTTATTTAGTTATCTGAATAATTAAAACTTTGGGCAAATGTACCAGTTACTTGTACCCAAATTGAAACCACACATGAATTAAAATTAGAGTCATGCATTTAAAAAAGCAACAACTTTATACTTTTTCAAGCCAAGGACTGACTGACCAAGGACTAGGTGGATAGAGGAGCAGGTACTCCCACATGCATATTGTGTAAAACAAGGCTGGTTGAGTGTTTCATTTTAAGACTGGCTTATATGTATAATAATAATATAATAATTGTGTAGTTCCAGATTATTTCTCACACTGCCATTTACTGTAAAGCTGTCAAAACTGCACAGGCTACCCATTAAATATTGTATAAACTTTAAAATTCTGCTGATCACCTACAAGGCCCTGAATGGTCTAGCTCCTCAGTACCTGAGTGAGCTCCTCTCTTATTACAGTCCTTCAGTCCGTTCACTGCGATTGAAAAATTCTGGCCAGCTGATAATATCAAGAATTTAAAAATTAAGTGCAGATGGTAGATCTTTTTCATATTTGGCACCCAAACTCTGGAACAGTCTACCCAGTGTTGTCTGGGAGGCAGATATATTATGTCAGTTTAAATCTAGTTTGAAAGACTTACCTCTTTAATATAGCCTACACATAGTCCTATGGATTTATAACTCAAATCCCTTAAGGGATTGTAGGCTACATTAAATAGGTAAACCAGCTAGCACAACCATTACTAGCACAACGTTTATATCCAGGAAAGTTACAAATTGCAGCTTTAATGTGCCAGAGAAGAACTGGCCCTCCCGGTTGAGCGTGGTTTCTTCCAAGGTTTTTTTCTCCATCTATACAACATTGGAGTTTTGGTTCCTTGCCACTGTCGCCCTGTTGGTTTGCTTACTGGGAGATTGCTGACATATACTTTGCTTAGGGTTCTGTAAATTATTATTATTGATCTTAAAATATAGCTATATAATTATAGTCCTATAGCCTCTACCGTTTTATTTCTTTCTCGGTAGCCTTTCATTCTCTTACATGTGTAATGTTTCAGACATGTACTGTGTATATTATGTGTATGTATTTTTATTGTGTAATGTATTTCATGGTGTTATTGCAAATCCTTCATATTCTTGTCCAATAAGAATTGCACCTAAAATATTTGCAATAATACCATGTATTGTGTAGAATGTCTGATAATGTGTTTTTTAATTTATGTTTTTTTTATTTTTTATATATCTCAGTATTATGCGTAAAGCTGCTTTGAAGCAATGTAACATTGTAACCTATTCAAAATGTTACAATGTACAAACTATTTAAATTGGACACTGTTTGCACTTTTATACTTTATAGTCTTTTTGCACTACTGTCATACTGCTGCTATTCTGTATTGAATCCTAAAATAGAACTCTATACCCAGAATTACTCAATGTTTACATTTATTGTTGCACTACCTTGTATATTTGCATATTTTATAGAATTCACTGTTTTCACACTTGATAAGAGAGAAGAGAAACGGTATTTCGATTCCTCTGTATGTATGCACATATGGTGGCATTGACAAATAAAGAACCTTGAACCTTGTAAAAAGCGCTATATAAATAAAATTGAATTAAAATTGTAAAGCTACTTACATAAATAAATAGATAAATCCATGTAAAGCCAAATAATCACTGTTTTATATACACTATGTATACTATGCTACCCTGTATACACAGTATTTCATTTAAGGAACATTTTATTTAAATTAAAATTTTTGTTTAAATTTCACAGAACATTTTCATTTGAAATTGTTTATTTTTCTGTTGATGAGGAGAACAATGATGCAACTAAATTAACAAGGGAAAAGCTATTTTGAAGCTGTACATGACTGCAAGGTACACCCTCTGTTTTGAAACTAAACATCGCAGTTTTGCATAATTATTTTTTTTCTATTTTATTTAAATAGAGCAGTTTCTGGTTACAGTTTCTGGAGTCATTTGGCAAAAGACGCACCAGATACACCAAAATTACAAGGTACTTTCATAAAATATTGTGATCTTTGCTTTTAATGCTTTATTTATGCCTATCCAAAATCTGTTCTTTGAAGCTACATGTATGTGAAACTGTTTATTTTAAAATTATTTCAAATAATTTGTTGTTATTGCTTGTGTATTTATTGTACTGTCAGGTAAGATTTTGAGTACTATCTAATTTTGAATATTAACTCAGTTCTCTGCTTTCTTTTTGTCCCCTTTATTTTCTCTTCAAGGAATCAAGCTGTCATGAAAAATATTTCATTTATTTTGGATGGATATCGAGGAATATATGACCAGAGATATATTTTTGTGGTTTTACTAGCTTTACTATATCCAGTCATGATAATTTCTAACTCTGTTCTTATTTACATAATATGTGTTAAAAAAGGGCTACATAAGCCAATGTACATTTTTATCTGCAATTTGGCATGTATTAATTTATATGGTGGCTCTGCTGTAACACCTTTTGTTTTGACTAAAATTATGTCAGAGGATTATCAAATAACATGGTTTTCCTGTCTTGTACAAATATTTTCTATTTATACCTATGGTGGTTGTGACATAACAAACCTAACGGTTATGGCTTATGATCGATATATCTCTATATGTTATCCTTTACAGTATGAAAAAGTAATCACTCCTAGAAAAGTGGTTATAGGTATTGCATTTTCTTGGCTTTTGCCATTTGTACGATCTACCATCACAATTTCAATAACAGCGAAATTGAATATTTGTGGAGTAATCATTGAAAAAGTCTACTGTGATAATTTTTCAGTGGTAAAGCTGGCATGCTCTGACACATTAAGTAATAGCATATATGGTATTGTTATGATGTCCCTTACAGTTCTTCTGGTTGTCATAATTTTCTATTCTTATGTAAGGATTATTGTAATATGCTTGCAGTTGTCAAAAGGAGGCAGAGTAAAATTCAGCACATGTGTCCCACATCTAGTAGCATTATTAAACTTTGTAATCGGTGCTTCCTTTGAATTGTTTCAAAGCCGATTCAATATGCGACATGTACCTTACACTGTTCGTGTAGTAATCTCTTTGTATGTCCTTATACTTTCCCCTATCATTAATCCAATTATTTATGGGGTGAAAACTCAAAAAATAAAGGAGATCATATTAAAAAAATCAGTCACAAGTTCTACATAAGGCAGCTTTAGCTTATAGTTGTAAATGGTAATGCTGTTTTAAAGTTTTTAACTGAAGAGTTTTGCTGTTGACTCTTGATATTTGGTGCCCTTGTGTTCTGTCAAAATTCATTTTTTAACCTTTGTGGTTTAAGTTTAGTACTGTTAGCATATACCTTTAACAAAAATGTGTCTAATACATATAGCACTGTGTTTTATTGTTAGTATAGTAAGCATTTGTAAAATATAGAAACTAATGCTTAGATGAATAATCCCCATATTAAATAAATATGGAAACTTCCTGTTTTAAAGAAATGGAAAATCACTGTAACAAGTATGCATAATTGCTGTAACTTACTGTGTGTCAGTGTTAGTACTGCCTTAACTTGAAAAAAAGGAATGTTCATGTTACAATAAAAAAAAATGGCTGTACATGTTTTCAAATATTTTTAAACATAAAACATTCTAGTTTCAAATGTAATATTCTCATAATTGCATTTATGTAAAAGGTACATTTAAATTCTCTAAACATCAATTATAATTTGAATACTTTGTTATTTTAGCTATAAATCTGTGGAACACAAACTGCAACACTTGAAATTTGTAATCAACAAAAGATGTAAATACAAAATTGCTAGTATATACTGTAGGTGTCACGGAGTGTTCAGGCTCGTTCTCCTGTTTACTCACAGCGCACCTCCTCTTCTAATTTCTAATCTCACACACCTGTTCCTCATTTGCTCCACTCATTACTGCACCTTTAAAAGCACTCCCTTTTGTTTCAGTCACCGTCCGATCTCAGTAAGACACACGCTTATGTTCTGTGTTGTTCGGACTCCTTTCTCGCCTCGCGGTATCCATTTGGAAATACTTACCTGTTTATTTTCCTCGGTGTGTCCTTTTTCCTCCTTGTTGAGGCCAGGTGCTATCTCCAGCCTGCTCAAGTGTTTCCTGGTTCCTGTTCCTCCCGTGTGCCTGAAACCTAAACGGAGAAAACCTCTATTTACAAGTCTGTCGAGAACTATAATCTACAAGAACGAACTCTACTCACCATATTCATTCTCCTGTTGTTGATCTCCTGTGGTTTTCAATAAATCTGTTTATTTCACTCACCTTCTGTGTCCGAGTACCGTTACAGTAGGCATATTGTGTATTTATAATTAAGAATCTTTGATGTATTAAAATAAAAGATAACCAGCAGGTGCTATAGTCTTATAACCAAGGATACCTTCTACACCATTGTTATTTACCAGTATTTCACTTTGATTTTAAGTTTGGATTAGGGTTTAGGGTAGGATTAGGTTTTCTGCAGAAATGATTTTCCATGGTCAACAAACTATGTTGACCCAGGAACATCTCTTACTTTAAAACATTACATCTCATTAAATAGTAATATAGAAATTTAACATTATCAATCTGCTCCAAATCAATATTTGGATTTAGCTCTCTTTTCTGTTTGTTGTGTGTGTGATGCGTGATGGCTTAATATCAATGGCATAAGCTCAAAATATTAGTTGTTCCACTTCATAAAACCTTTTTTAACCTCATATGGATTACTTTAATAATGGATGCATGCACTTTTTGCAGCTTTTAAATTCCTGACACTATTTAATGTTGTTATAGCGCCAGGATATTATTTAATTCAATTCAGTTCAATGTTACATTGCTTCAAAGCAGCTTTACACAAAATACTAAGATAAATTTAGAAATCAATAAACAAATTGGAAAAAATTTGCTATATATATATATCTACACAATATATGGTATTATTGCAAATATTTTGTGCAATTCTTATTGGACAAGAATATGAAGGATTTGCAATAACACCATAAAATACACACAATACACAAAACAAAATACAAGTAATATACTGTAATATGTGAGAATGATTACATTGATTGAATGATAACAGAATCCTAAGCTAAGTATATGTCAGCAGTCTTCCAGTAAGCAAGCCAACAGGGCGACAGTGGCAAGGAACCAAAATTCCAGTAACAACTCCTTTGTTAATGTAACTATGATTGTGTTTGGCTGAAGAATGAAAGTAATAAAGGCCCACACCTAGGATGGCATAAGGGTATTTTTATATAAGTAAAGATTAGAAGAGTAAATTAAAGATAATTTTCATTTTTGGGAAAACTATTCCTTTAAACAGGCATATTATAGGCTACAATACACACTGTTGTGTATTGTACACAATGTCCAGCTGCATAGTCTTAGGCTTATTATGCTGATAACAGGCCTAAATTTAAAAGACGAAGAACCATTTTTGACCAAATTCTTTTGTTTACCTGGCTGTAAAACACATACAATATTTGTATGTAAAACGTATTTCACATACAACTTACATCTTTTAATCGAAACTATGCAACACTGATTATAAGTAGCATTTATAATTGGTATTACAATTGGAAATTTTAATTGTGGCACTTTCTGTGCATTTATTACATAATTTTAAAAAACTAGACATGGGAAACAACAGTAAATGATAAATTAAATATTGAAATTAACATACCCTAAAGAATTGGAAGAGATAAATATCCATCCATTTTCTAAACCTGCTTATCCTCTGCAGGGTCACAGGAGGGCTGAAGCCTACCAGCAACTAGATGGACAGTGCAGGGCCATGAAGCCAGTAAGGATTACTTTGTTTTTATCTGTATCATCCTTTATGACCCAAGGATCTTTTTGAACAAATACCTCAGAGGCAATTTTTCTGATTTCATAATTCTAAACTAAATTATGTGAATTCAGTTTTCCCCTGTAATCAATTTGAATATATTCAAATTGATTACAGAATATTGATAACAGAATATATTCAAATTGATTACAGAATATATTCAAATTGATTACAGGGGAAAACTGAATTCACATAATTTAGTTTAGAATGGTATTTTGTTCTTAAGTGATAACGGCCAAATTATGGGAAAGTTCTTATTTAGCACAACTAATTGTTAATTCATAAGATGTTTGTTATGTAATGTGCCCTTCTGCTTCTAAAGACAGAACATTCCCAGTGGTATGCAAATTAGTATAACTAAAAGAAGGATAATTAAACAGAATGGGAAATTATTCTAAATGGGAATAATTTAATACGTTTTACATACAAATAATAACAAGTTGTTGGGGACATTTTTTTTGTTTGTTTTTGTCTTGTTGTTATCTGACATAATCTTCAAGATTGATCATTACTAAAAAGTCATTTCTCATTCAGAACATCAAAAGGAAAATTTAACATGCTATTGCATGCAGTATCTATGCTATTTAATTAACTGATTTAACCAAATGTTTGTACCGAATGTTTTTATTACATGATGCAAAATTATATGATTTAAAATGCATTGGTTATGTATATATTCAGTGATTCACTTCAAGCAAGTGATTCACAGTACACAAAAAATATAGGTAAATTTTTCTGCTCATTTTATAGCAATTTATAAACATATACAATATATTTCTTATATAACTTGGAATCTAGAGACACCCATGACCAGAAGTTATGGAATTAATGGTTAACTGTATAAACTGTTTCCTTTCAGGAACTCGAGCTGCGTCAAAACGCTATGGGAACGCCTCCAGCATTTATAGGCTCTGAATCACGTGTCAAACCATCCAATCGGGGGGCGATACGTCACAGGCGGGTGACGTCACGACCAGGAAGCTATAAAGCATGTGCGTTTGCGCACACCGGCAGCTTCTGTCATTCAGCGAAGCACCCTGTGTGAAATTGTCCGATCTATGTGTTTGTCTTTAGCTTTGCAGAAGTTGTCTTGCATGTTTGTTTGTCTTTATAAAAAAAAGAAAAACATGCCAAAAGCAAAAGATAAAACAATGGGGGTAGAGCACTTTAGATTGTGTGTTCCTTCTCGCCCGCGATAGAAATGCTATCCACGGGTGGGATACACGCGGTTTATGTGTTGTGTGTTTGGGAGCGAAGCACGCTAAGTCAGCTCTTA
>JAZGTK010010852.1:0-16071 GCA_036877625.1 Ambastaia sidthimunki | reverse complement strand
TGAATCCTTAATAAAGATACTTACTGTCGTGATGTACCGGGAATGGAATTCAGGAGCATCTTTTAAAAACGTCAGCCCTGGGTGAGTGTCCACTATGTCCTAATCAGAATAAGGAAAACAGGAGTGAAATGTCCTTCCCTATCCCAGTACAACAGTGAATCTACAAAACCCTGATTGCCAGTAAGTTAGGATTGCAGAACATAAATACATTATAATTAGAGCTCAAAATTAACATGTTATTGGATATCATGTATAAAGTAGCTTTTGTATAATGGTAATCAGGACTTCATTACACTCTTCTGAAGCATTATAATTCTGTAGGTTCAAATGCATTTGTTCATTTGTTTAGTTTAGTATGACAATGCATTCTGCATGCCATTATTCCATTTGTCACCAAACAGAATGACTTTTCAAACAGATTTCTGCATATTAAGTTACAGTAGAATTGTACAGTAGAATGAACAGTAATACAGTAACACTGATAAAATTGCACACTTCACATGTGAATAATTCAATTATTCACTCTCAGTTTCATTTATATAATAATTTATTCATACATTCATATAGAACATACATTTAAAAATATCCAGATCCGACAGCTCTAAATTAGAAATCATTACTAGGCTTATAATTTGTGACTCGGATTAAAGAATGAATGCAGTTTTATTCCCTGACTTTTGCACATTTATTTTAATAATTTATCGGCAACATAAATCAAAAATCAAACAAAATCTTACATATTGCATCTTTAAAAAATTACAAAAGCAATATTCCAACCTGTAATAGAGGAATAAAATCTTCTTGTTCCAAGTAACTGCAGCCTGGTTTGGCCAACAAGTAAACAAACTTGGATGCATCATCATAGCAGCTGTGTAATAACCTATAAAAAGAATAAAGGTAGAAAATCTCAGTCTAATGCCACATGGATTTAGAAAGCACATTGAAAGTGCTTTTGTACATTAAACGTGATGTGTAGAAGCTCACTTACTTTCTCCATGTTGCAATGAATGAGTGAACAGAAACAAAGCCAGTTCTCTCTCCACCAGCACAAATAAACATTGGTGCTTTCCAATAGAGGGGACACCCGCATGCCTGAGAAAATAATTGTTTACATTGTACTTTAAATGGCATTTATATATATGAGGCCAGTCTGCCAAAAATATAATAAGTGTTCGTCACAAAAGCAGCTGACAACATTTGGTGTTTAATCAACACCAAAAACACAGTTACCTAAAATTGAATAACTGTAGATGAAATTGCCATTTGTAGTGTGGCTTTTCCTATTATTGGGAGACACTGGAAGTGTTTGGAAAACTTGTCTGAAAGTTTTTTATTTTGCAATTCTGCAATTGTCTAAATGCATATTACACACCTCAGCTTTAAAGATTAACTCTCAGACTGTAACCTTATATAATATATACCATATATAAATTATACCATATATAAATATATATAATATATATAACTATATACCTTATAAATATACCTTATATACTTATATATATTTAAAATAGGATGCTGATATGAGACAGCAATACTATTTGGTAAGCACAGCTGTGACAAGGACTTAACCCAAGCCTGTTTAGATAAGTTCAAATGAACCTCATTCTTTAGAAACAACTGATAATCATACCTTTGCAATCTTCCCCATTTCATAAATGTCAGCTTTTTCCTCCTCAAACTCGGTGAAGGCTGCCTCAACTTTGGCAATGGCATCGTCATAGTTGGCAGTACAGTTTGGAAGGCCTTTGGGGAAGTAGAAGCGTGGAATGTTTATGGAGGGGGGTGGGGGAGTGGCCACCACTTTGGCCGGTGGAGGGCTGGGTGACCGTGGGGTTGGCGAAGAGGGTGCAGGTGCAAGAGATGGAGGAGGCGATACAGGTTTCTTCTCTGGCTGGATCTGTTGAGACAGAGAGACAATTAAAGAGAGAAGGAGAGAATCCTGTCTCCTCCGATATGACAGTATAACACACTTCAGCTGAAGAAAACAGAGGAGATGATATTAACATAAAGAGGGACCTTCAATACAGATCATTGATAAATAACAACTCAGCAGTACTAACCACATCTTAGTACAGACTTTATTCTTCACTTCAAACTTTAAACTTTGCAAGTCTAAAAAAAGTTAACTAAAAGTTATTCATCATTTCACAATTATTCAGCACATTTTCTTGCCTGTTACTGCAATGCTTGTAGATCGTGTTTTTTTCATGCATTTAAAAAATATATAGACAATATATTGCACATGCAGTGCATCTCTTTTCAGAAGATTTGAGATCATTTAAAGTATATGTGTCAACCAACATGTCTTTCACATCACATAAAATGTTGCATTAAGGTAAAGATCACAATGTAATTGTTAGTGATTATTTTCTTTCCACCTTACAGTTGCTGTACAGAAATGCTGGCAAAGTGTTTTGCTAACATATTCAAAATGATGAACTGAGGCGGATTATCAGTAAAACCAAAGCCAGCCTTATCATCTTTTCAGCTTTGATGACAAGAAGTATGTGTAATACTACAGGCCCTTGCCTTTGGACTCTGCCCCAACAAGAATAATTTCAGAGTGATTGGTTATTTATATTTCCATCTATAATTTCTCATTGATGTAATGGTCGAAGTACACTGATGCCAAGGTGGGACATCTTATGCTGTAAAAAACATTGTATGCATACAGACTAATTTACAGGCCAGACACTGACAGCAAGTAGCTGATGTCCATTTACTTATGCATTCTTTTCATGAGGGACCTTGCAGGACCAAGGTTAAACTTCTAATAACAAGCTGTGGAAATGTTCAACACATTCTATACATAGTCTTGACATACTGTTCTTATTCTAGTCTCTGGGCAAAACCCTAGAGTCATAGTGTGCACTTAAGGCCACTTATTTGTGAACAGCACAGTCTTACTGTCAATCAAACATAAACAGAGCTGTTGAAATGCAACCAAATTTTGAAGAACTCCACTGCGAGCCATGCAGGCCTGCATGCACCAAGTATTGAACAGTGCAGCTGTAGTTTGAGTCCACACCCTCCCCCCTTCAAAACTTCCATACGCAACACTTGGACACTGTATTCCTGCCCTGCCTCACCCCCTTCCACTGTCCTATTAATAAATATGTTGGTATCTGCCTGTGAATAGTTTGTCTTGCCTGGCATGTGAGAGTTAGCCAAAGCATTCTTTGTTGAACTACAGAGGCTCACAGAGCAAGGCTGCCTACTGACCTGGGCTTGCTGGAACGACTTAAGCCGTTTCTTGAATCGCGATGGGAGAACAAAATCACAGCCTCTGGCCAAAAAGGCCAGTTCCCCTCGCAGGTCGGGATCCTCCCTCAACGAGGCCTCTTTGATCATCATATTGGCGATGTCAAAAGTATTCAAAAAAATATGGGAGGAAAAGCCTCAAATCCACAAAACAAATTACGTCCTCTGTGACTTCCGTTAAGGGGGATTAACGTCCTTTCGGCAGCTTGCAGAGAACTCTGGCCAGTAACCCTTGTACAATCTTTCAGCCCGCTGTATGTTTACTCACATGTGCTAGCACACTTCAAAACTCTCATTTGCCAGGTTTTGTCCAGCGATGCAGTGTGGACACGTCCTGGTGCATGGAGCAATTCCTAGAATCTTGTTTGGTAGAGTGACACCTGGAATCCAGGAGCATTGTACCAAAGAGGCCAGGCTGCCAGCCTCCCAATTGCCTTTCGAAACTACAACACACAAATCTCAACTCAAGTCCATAGCCAACGGGTTCCCAGCCCTGCGAAACATGAGCCACTCTAGGGTCTGCCTCCCGGACCAGTACCCTCTCTGCGCCTGTCCTGATGAGCAGGGGGCTGAACGCAATGACACAGAGGGGAGGGAGATCATCTTGGTCAAATGTCTGTGGTGCACATTTGTGTATGGGTGAGCAAGTTGTATTATGGGAATGGAAGCCCCCTCCTACCTCCAAACAGAAAGGCTAAAGTTAGCAAAAGCACAGATGAACTGCAAATTGCTGTCGATCAAAACTTTGTTTACGCACAGAGCAGGGCAGGGGGAGAGAAACCGAGGGGGATAGCTTAGACTGCCAGGACCCTGAAATGTCCAACACCGAAGGGTTCATGGGGTACATTTTGGACGTGGAGTAATAGTTGTAATAGGGTCTTAAATGTTTTAGGGCACTGCACCCAAAGCATAACAACATCAAATGCTCTAGAAAGTTCCTGACTGACAGACAAGTGGACTATGTTTCATACTTGGGGCAGACAAAGGCCAAATAATACTACATAAATAAAAGCTGACTAACATGCATGAGTAACCTAGTGCTCTGCACTGAACTTATTGTTTACTAGATGGTCCTGGTCAGGTTTTAAAATCAGTCTGTGAACAAAATAATTAGTAAAATGTACACAAATATTAAACAATAGGTATTTTTCTGCTGGTTAGGAAGAATGTTTTTGTTCGTTTTTATTTCTACTCACCTTGCCAAAATGTAATTAACTGTTAAAGTTTTTATTAAAAATAAGTGAAATAATCAAAAGCTAAGATTTTAAAACTGAAGATTATAAACTTCAGTTAAAAACTCTATGAGGGCTCTAAATTCAAACAATGCAAAACACTGGTCCTGGGTCAATAGCTATGTTTATTTTTGTATACAATGTACATTAAAAAAAAATTCTTTAAATAACAACTTTAAACTCCAACTTAGCAAAAGCTGTTATTCCAAATAACTTGACCTCATCCCTAAACTGACCTACAGTGAAATGAAAAAAATAGGATTTTGACCATCATTGTGAAATATGCAAGCCCAATAATTGGTAGTCTACCATCCACTTACGCTTCTTACTGAACTACAAAACAGAAAGCTAAAAAGGCATACTGACACCTAGTGCCTGCGAGTACAAATTATCCGACATCTATCTTTCCAGAAATCCATGCAACGGTTCTACTGCCAGACAGCTGCTTAATCAGTGCTATGCTTACGTTTTATCAGCACAAATAAACCAATGAACATTTCAAGAAGAAGAAAGCAGAGGTAATGCAGACGGGGGGAGCAGATCCCTTTGCGTAACTAAGCTCTAACACCCAGCAGATCTTCTCCTGTTTCCTTTAAGCCTTATAAATAACACCCGCTGTACAGGAGGCCTCCTGACATTTCAGCTGTACATAGCAATCCCAGCATTCTCTGTTCTGTCTCCGGCAGCTGTTAGGAGAATATCAAACACATCAAGATTCCACTGTGGGCAGGCCTGAGGGACATACAGAGCTCTGCCTACTGCTAATGCCATTAGCATTCTCTACTGCAAAAGAAGGCCATTGGAGGAGAAAACAAGATCCTAAGGTCCATGTAATGAAATACTTATTCTTGTGTTGGCCAATTCTTAGCCAGAAAAACAAACTAGCTGTTAATAGTATTAACATAGAGTATTAGTATGTATTAACCTCAGTGCAGGTTATAGTTAGTATGGTTCTGGCTTACACTGTATTTTAGTACACTAGAGATCTAGTCCACAAGGGCTATAAAAAATGGGGGAGGAGATAGTGGCATACTAGGAAATGATGCTGTCCGATCTCGAACCTGCATCCCCAAGGGAGCACTAAGACACTTGTCACATGATCACGAATGCTATGGCTGCACCGTGACCAGGGCTATAACTAGTCAAATCAAACAAAGCGATGTGCTCACGTTGCAGTATAAAATCCTAAACATACAGATCTTTTTCCATAAGTAATAAGAAAGTAATTTTCATGGTGATGACATAAGAAATAAATAAAGGTTTATAGGTGTGCTAAACCCAACTGTCTTTTGCTTTTACTGTCTTTTATTCTGGAACCATGGTTACATTCTAAAAACCTTCACCAAATCTTTCCCCACGACTGTTGGTGTGTAGAAAAGACCGTTCTACGAAGACCGTTCTACGACTGTAAAAAAAACTTGTGTAGTGCTAGCTGAGAAATGTTTAATCTCCTGGTTTGAATGTACCTCAGTGGCTTTGCCTGGACCGTTTAGAGGTGTGAACTGAGGTCTATGCTATCAGAAGAACTGGAATGTGTCAGTGGAAGTGTGGAACATTCAGACAGAATAAGATACTATAACTATGTTACACCTTTGGCTGTCATTCATTTCCTCCAGCGTCTTGCTGCCCATAAAAACTCAGCGCAACAGTTTTATAAAACTGGGTGCTGTTAGAGATGTATATCAGTGAGATATGCATGTACTACGTGTTGCTAGTGTGTGCAACACCTTTAGCAGTTATCTCTATCTTCCTATTTCTTTATGCCATTCTCAAACTTTTCTGTAAAGGCTTAAAATTGCATAAAATAAATCTTTGGCTTTATAAGAGCAGCAACACTCTCTATAATGTATAATGCATGGGTTGCAAAAGAAACACACAGAAACACTTATGTCCTACACGTACCCTGAAAAAGCTATATAGATAAGAATGTAAAGAAGACACCAGATACATTTCAGTATATCTCTGTTCTTTGACATACAAGGTGTTTTCCCTAGACCACAGGTGAAAAATGTCCTAAGTCACGGCCTGTCTCCAGAGGTATTTATTCGGCTGGATTATGAAACAGTTTCTGGGTGTTGATGGAGAGGGGGCTTATCCATGCAAGCATGCAAGTGCATTCGCTGATCCCAGCAGTGCTGTTCAATGCTGGGAAACCCTATGAGCAAGGAGACAGTTAATACTTCCACCCCCCTTCACTCCAGCGCCAGCATCACACCTGTCTGCCTGCTTATGGCGGCCAGCTTGTTCTAGGACGTGCTGTAACAGTGCCCGGCCTCTCGATGGCTCTGCAGGTGCTGAGTGTGTTCTTGCACTGACAGGAGCCAGGCCCATCACACCTGTCTTCTTCTCATCATGCTAGACACTGTGCAAACACCAGCGCCTCGCTGAGTCTTCAATTAACAGCAAATCCGCTATGCAGGATGCCAGAGCTATTGGAACGCTATAAAGGTGTCATCTTCTAGTCCCCCAAAGGTCTACTGCCATGACCTATCGAAATGACCTATCTTCATAACCTTATGAAGATACTTGTCAACTATTTGGAACAGTGGCTTTCTAGGATTAAAAAATACTCACTGTAATGCTTATTGATGTTGACTAGTCTAAAAATTTTGCTAAATTAGTAGAGTTTGAGGGAATAATAATGTTGTCATTCCATTAATTTTCAGTAGGTCTCAGTTGCACAGTGTTGGGATGCCATCACCAGCTGAAGTCTGGTGCACCCCTCGTCCCCTGCACCCCTATGTGCCCCTCACTCTCACATTATGATGTCATAATGTGCAATTGCCATGGGTGACATGACACAGTACTGTTTTTTTTATGCAATCAGAGGGTGCTCTTTACTCAACACTAAAAAAGTGCATTGCTGCCTACAACCAGTTATTCAGAGTTTAATTTCAGCTTTCGGAGCTATGCTTAGTCTTTGATTTATGGCACAGCAAGTGCAGCATAGGCCACTGAGACTGGAGCAGGATGGGGCACAGAGGAGGCACAGAGTTATATTAGATCCTTACTGAAAGTGATTAGATGAGACAACACCAAGATTTTTCAGAACATATATCTCTATGCTTTCATACTTCTCCCTATGTATAAACCCATAATGTGTAAAATACAGTACAGCATGACAATGAAACATGCATTTTCTTTAGATACAGAAATATTTTAAATACAGGGTTTTCTTATAACCAGAACACTACCTAGCATAGGCTAGGGTCATGGAATTGTGGCACCAACTGTCCGACTTCTCTCTTACAAAAGGTGCTTCACAATGCCATAGAGGAACCATTTATGGTTCTATAAGGAATTTTTAACATCCGTAGAACCCTTTCTGTGTCACAAAAGTTTCTTTGTAGTGGAAAAAGGTTCTTTAGACTATAAAGAGGTAAGGGAAAAAATGGTTCTTTTAAAAACCTTTGACTAAATGGTTCTTCTGTGGCATCGCTGTTAAAAATCTTTAAAGAACCTTTATTTTTAGAGTGTTGTTACTGAAGACTAAATAAAAAGACTTTCAACTTTTTTTCTCATCCAACTCATAATTACAATATAAAATCAGATAAAAACAAAACAGGAGATGCTATAAACAAAGACAGCTGCTTTGGCATTAATGTTTATGCAAAGTTCTGGCTAAACTAAAGTTTACATTAAGACTTGACTGAAAGGCAGTACTTGAGTTGTAAAGTAACATTAAATAATGACTGCATACCATTTTGGAATGTACTGTATGCTAAACATGCGTTTTATCCATTAAATAAAGCTAATTGCGATAATTGGATTTATTAAAGCTCTTTCTTAATATATTCTCAGTTATATAAATAACACATGCTAGTAACAGATCAACACTATCTTATTAGCCTTTTGCACAGTATTAAAGCA
The DNA here is from genome assembly GCA_036877625.1 of Ambastaia sidthimunki. Taxonomy (NCBI): domain Eukaryota; kingdom Metazoa; phylum Chordata; class Actinopteri; order Cypriniformes; family Botiidae; genus Ambastaia; species Ambastaia sidthimunki. Next base: position 7,705 of record JAZGTK010010852.1, on the reverse strand, counting down.
AACTGGTGTTCATAGCACACAAGTCTGTCTCTACACAATTAACTAATGTGGAACCCAAACACTTGGAGTGACTGGGGGCAGATGGCAAAGGCGCCTAACACAGTCCACTCCTGAGCAGAAAGAGATCATCAGTACAAGACAGCCCAGCTCCTCTGAACCCCACCTTCTCTCACTCGCGTTGACGCAAAAGCACCAGCCATGTGTGTAAAATGATCCGCAAAGATAAAGCTTCTAATTTGCAGTTTATTTCTGCAGCAGGCACCGGGCAGACTTTAGAAACACATACAAATACCCCACCCCCCAACACAAACACACTCAAACATGCACTGGCCCATTCCAACATGCACACCACTGTTTGAATCTGACTGCTTGAAAATAGCAGTGCCAAATGCCATCACCATAGCGATAACCCTTTACCTGGCCTTATGCAAGCCTCTGTGGAATGTGGGGGTATGAAAGAGGCCTTATTTCCTCACAAGCGTTAGGCAGCAAGCTGAATTGAGGAAGTGGATTTTATGAGGGCCCATTCTAGTCCGAGCTGTATTTTCTTTAAGAAAACCCACACAGTGGAACTGCTGCAAGAAGTGATGGGACAAGTTCACAAAACAAGTATATTTTAAATGAGCTCACAGTAGAACTGGACGAAAAACATTAAATTATCCAACAGATTAACCCTTCTGACATACAAGTATGTGTATATGTACAATGCACAAACTTTGCTAACATTACATTATTTTGACAGAGTCAGTTTTTCCCCATCTGTCATATATAACATTTACCAATAATACCAATAATAACTACTATAATAACTACTAATAATACTAAATATATACATCTAAATATATTAATAAATATCTAAAAGTTTCTATATATATTATAGTTCTATATTAATATAACTAACTATCTCATTAAACTGTACAAATGAGATGGTCAAAGTCAGATTTCCGTATCCACTCAAGCACACAAGATTTGTTTTCATGCTGGGTCTTTCTGCAGTCATGCTGAGATAACATGGATCATCAGGTTTGCAAAGCACAATAAATGTGTGCTGTCATTGAAAAGAAAGTGGGCATACCAAATAATACATTCTAAATCATATGCACTTCATTATGAACTGTGTACTCAAATTTTTATGCTGACAACAGATTTGTAATGTTTAGCATCTGGTAAAGTTTAGCATATAGTCTTTTAAGACCTTATTTTATATCTAATACAAAATTATAATACTCCAGAATAAATTTGTATATATTTTTCAAGACCATTTCTTGATATTGTAATGTGAATAAGTTGGTCATACATTGGTATGATATGTTACTATGTGACTTTGAAGTGGTAAGCTTCATTTAACATCTGGTATATGCATGAGGTGGTATGAACATGCAGTATTGTTACATGCATAATTGATTTGTGGCTGCCTTGTGTTTGTGGCTCTTGCTTAATGCAGTGTCCACTTGCTGTTGTTTACCAGTCGCCTGCCATCTATTTCAGGGCAGGTGAAAGCAACTTAAAGGTTCTGGCCTAAGGCCCCACTCACGCTTTCAGTCCTAAATACACAGAGCATCAAAACACAGGGGTTCAGTACAGAAATAAACATTCATAATAAACTTTTAAACACTTTATATAATGTTTTGAATGATTCTTAAGTAAATTAATTCATGCCACCTCTGTGCCATGTTATAAAGAAAAGTAAATACAAAGATATCTTGTGTTTAAACCTTATTTGAGGCCTCAGGGTTGTGGAGTGGCCTAATCAAACATACTGCAAATAACTCGCTTGTTTCCCAGAGTTAACATGTGCATGTTGAATTACACTCAAGTGCCAAACATTTGTCTTGCAACAGGTTTAGCGCATCTCAAAATTTCAGTTGAAGCCAAACCGTTTTCACAGGGCATAGACTTTATATCAATAACTGAAGTAGAACTCTGAATTCTAAAATAAAACACTAGTGTCACCTAAAAGCAATGACGCACAAAAACTGACAGACATATTTATTATAATGTACAGTACATATGATTTGAACATAAAAGAAGGTTGTGGAGATGAAGCCTGTTCTACTAATGGTCACCAGCAGATGGAGTTGTGGGCCTACACACAACTTTCATCCATATGAATTTCATCCATATGAAATTTCATCCATTTGAATTTCAAAAATGTTGCATAACTTTAACTGAACTGTCACTTTATTGCTACATTTAAACAGAGATCACTCACAGTGCTTGAAAAACGAAGAATATGGCAGCAGTTCAAGAACATTCCTGCAATCAATCAACCATGTGCAAACCGCACATAATACCTGGATTCAGCAGGAAGTCTTTGAAATATGACTCATCTCCCTCACTTCACACAGTTGTTGTCAATAATGCCACACTTGAAGTGTTTGACAGGCTTCTATGTAAAGCTGTTTGCCACTCAGACACAAGGTCACGAACACCAGAACTCTGAAATGGCTCATCTGCCCACACACCCTGCCCATTTGTCAACACCACTGTATTCCTTGCTTCATGTAAAACAGTTTGAGGTCAGGAATTTCATAGATCATCAGAGACCTAGATAGCATCCATGCCTTTGGGCAATAGTTTTATGAAGCAGAGTGCAGTGGTTAAGATCAAAGAGTTTCTAAACAAATGCAACGTGTCAAGTCCCTCATTTCCTGTCCCTGTGAGCTCCAGACAAAGGATACAGCCTAGCTAAGGTCTATGGCTGAAGAGCAAGGCTTCTAGGGAAATGGAATCATTGACGAGGGTAAAGCATTCATTGGCCGACACCTCTGAAATTTCTTGGACTCCATTGGATTAGGTGGAAAATATGACCAGGAGTGAGTAACAGCAACAAATGTGGATTATTGAACAAGACCCTGTAATGTCAGGGGGATGTTTGTCTTTTTCCATACATGTGGTGCTTTATCATGTTTTTTTATTTTGTGAGGTCACTCTGCAACACTAGATGGCAGGCTTTGACGCCTGGTTGAAAGTTCTTGAACCTGAAAAAGATCTGAGAACACTTTGAAGATGGCTGAAGGAGACTCAGACATGTTGCATTTGCATTTGTATGTAAAGGAAGAAAGTTAACAAGAACAATCTGAAAAAAACTGTATGACATCATGTCTACTAAGAAGCCTTTATCAGGTCTACATATGACATTTTATATAACTTTGACTTAATTTCTACTGAGAATTAAGCCATTGTGCTCATTAAATAATTGCTTGCTTGGTTACATCTGAAGCTTATTAGATTTTATGATTCCCCGGATATCTGTCTGAACATCTGACTCCTCACACTAGCAGGTATTAGTGCAAATACTCTCTGGTCAAATGATCTAGTTTTAGTGCACAGCAAGACAAAATGTCAGCTGAAGACAATACATTACTTTCACTTTTCTTCTGTAGTTTTCTTCTTCTCAGCCCTTACGCACTCACTCCTACCAGAAGCACCAGCTGCAACAACACACCCACCAAAGCCAGAGCTCACAGTGACATGGCCGTACTGTGACAAAACACTAATCTCAAAGACAAACCACTGCCAAAATCTAATGCTTTAGCAAGACAAGGTTTAATATGACCAAAGTCGGGACTGTAATAAAATGCTTCTTCCTCGAGCCCCCGTTGAGCTAGTTAAAGCGGTTATTAACACTACTGAACACAATGCAGATTCAAATTTCTGTGAATTCACCAGGCTTGCATTCACAGTCTCTTAATAAGCACTTGTGCTGAGCTTCAGACATTACAAGAGCCATTGCTAAGATTACTCAAATTCAGAGCACATGGTTAGTCTGGAGGGTTTTTGAATGTGATCTCTGTCTTTTGCTCGGTTCACAGGATTTTAGGTAATCTCTTGAATAACAACTTCCAGACAGCATATTAAAGTGAAGGGCTCTGTCTGTCTTCCCACCTGTCTGTCTTCACACCTTCCTGACATTTTGCTAGAATAAACATAATGAATATAGAAAATAAATATATACAAATATAGCTTTCTTTCTGAGAAATTGGCTCATTACGCCATTAGACTCTTGGCCTTAGTCACATTTGTCTGCTGTTAAAGACAGTTTACTTTTGCTAAACATTGATCTGATTTAATACATACACCACTTAAAACTCTCTGTAGAAAATAAAAAACTTCACAATAGAATTTCACAATATCATCCCACTCAGTTTCCAAAGCTATCTGAGAATGCAGATCAAGCATTATAAATTAGTCTGGGGAGTGTTGTATTACGGGATGCCTAAAAAGGGTGTTATTAGCAAGTTAATAGGATTTTGTTACATATTCAAAACACTCCTTATTACCTCAATACACAGTTGACCTAAAACAAAAGGCATCTCTATGTTTTTTTAAACAACCTTGTTAATCTATAAAACACACAATTATATTTATATGATCAAAACAACACACAGCATCATTTAAAAGATCACAGCCTATTATTTACTTAATTTTTTTGCAGAACTTGGACTCACTGAAATCACCCTCCATCTACAGCATCATTTTATTAACCAAACCATGACGCACTTGAGACAATGAATAAGCAACAATTTACTTGCTGAAGAAATAGGAAGCAGTAACAGTAACAGTTTTTGTAATGCCAAATCATCACCTGCCAGCTCAGGGATTTAAGCAGCCGCCAACCCAATTGGAAATACTCTATTACCACATCCCTGAAAATCCTGAGAATGCTTATCAGTGCTTAAACTTTTAGTGTATTAACACTGTGCTCATCTTTTCAGGCTGTTATCCTGCTGTCATGTTTTGTATCATTTAGAACAAGAGCTACAGACTCAGCCTATACTTTCTGTTTTGGAAACCCTTCTCAAGCAACAGGCAGGATGTTGTGTATAAGGGGGTTTCTTTGGCTCAAGCCTTAGCTGTGATTTCATTTCCTCTCATTGCAGGGCAGCCATGCTGATGATGTAATTCCCTGTTGACCCCAGGCAAACAATTCCAGCTAATAAAAAGGTGGACACCACAGGAGGTCCAAAACATGCAAGCAACCTCACTGACTACTCTGCTTCATTTGTACTTCATAGAAACAATGCTGTCACTTGTGATTAAGACAAAACTGATGTGAAAATAGCACATAGACTGCAATCTGTACGGTTGTATGAACATACTGCAAAAGTTTTCCTTTGTCTTTTCCTTGCTCTAACTCACTTTGTTGTATGCTGCTTGTGTCACACATGTTGTGTTCTTCTCTGGGGCATACGCTGTTGTTAGTTAAATGCTAAGACCAGGCACACTAATTGCATTGGTCTCTGTCATCCTGGCTCCATTTTGCTCTATGGTCATTTTAATCTCTTTTTGGAAGATTTCATAAAGTCTTAATTTCTAGCTTTAAATATACTTTATTTCTTAAAATAAGTTATTAAATTTTTGATGAACAATTTCAGTTTTTTGAAATAACATTGGGCACAATATAATAAGAAAGTGTATTTAATTTTATTGTGAATTTAATTTTACATAGACTGTAACTAGAGTCTATAACTAGAGGCATTTTTGTAGTACATAGATACACATTACTTTGTGAAACTGGGCTGCTCTCCCACACTCACAGAATTCAGGCCTTGTTTGCTAATGGCTATACTCAAGAAAATTATGAGGGCACTTTGGAACTCTGCTTTATATCTTCTTCTTCAACAGTGTCGTGTCAACCCGACCCACTTTCATGAATTTAGTCTGACCAGTGGTGACCCACTGTGATGTGGTTGTGGCTCAGAGCATAACTTGTTGGCCTAAGCTCTTGGAAGAGATCCTTCTGATTTATACTGACTGTAACACTCCCATTGCCAAGCAGGGGTTCCCTGTCACCATGGAGATTAACGGCACTTCCTGACAGGTGCAGGGAAAAACATATTGCCTTGTCTGCACCATGTGGCCATACCAACAGGGCAAGGTCTCTGGAGCGCCGAAGTCTCTAGGCTAAAAGGTGGCAGACAACACGCAAGCCTTAAATCAGAGTTTGCTCAGTGGAGACTTATTTTCACCAGGTGTAAATTAAGTCTTTGGCGCATAACTTTTACCATGAGAAGAGTCTCAGGAAAGAAGCACTAGACCCAGCATTCAGCATTTAGAGAGTATCCTGTCAGCACTGAGACAGAGGCAAGGAGACTGATTGACTTTCCACATTCAACCTCACCTGCTGTTTGGTCTAGCAATAAACCATGTGATGGAAAGAAACAGACACACAAAGACCACACTCGGGTCTACAGCACTGCACAACAGCAAACAATCTGAAGTGGTTTCCCCAGGTGCTGAAATGCAGATGGACCACATCTTGATTCATTCAGTGCTTTTGTGTATGTGACGACACACGGGAACTAAATAACATGAAACATGGAAAACAAAGGTCATTTAACACAGGATGCTTATGGGGCAATGCAGGTGCACTGTGTTGAAGATAACACCCTTCACTAGATTTACACCATGAACAGCAAAAAGATCTGATACTGTTAAGAGAGAGAATGCATGGGACCAACCTATCTGAAGCCTTGTTTATCTCTTGTTTAGCTGATTGGCAGCTTTGTGTTTAAATGGGGCAGTGGGCAGGGCTCCTGGCATAGCACTCTTATTTTTATTGCTCCCTCGGGTGCCAGAGAGGGGATCAAGTTGGCAGAAAGCTTTCCCCAAACTTAGCTGTCACCCCCACAGCAACACTGTGTTCATTTTCCTTCTGGCGACAGCCAGTCTCTTAGCAGGATGACACAGTAGGCGGGGAGTAAACTGATTTAGCCTTTCTGACACCTTTGTCTGTAGATGACAAGGAGGAGGAGAAGTGCCCTGAGCAAATCAACACCATTAACAGTGTCTGTGCCAAAATTCCTGCTGACTGCTCTTGCTATGACCTACCAGTGCTCTCTGGAAGTACTATGTGTCCACCACACCAATTGCATGGCTACAGCAACACAGCCTGGTCCCAAAATAACATGCAGACCAATGAGAGACTGTTCCTGGGTGACTTGCGTGTTATGAAAACAAACATGTTTTCTGTATTTTCTGCTATTCTAATATTTTAAAAATAAGCTTCAAAGAATAACAAGCATACTTCAAAAGTGAACTAATGCTATCTTGATGTTCTAGATTAAACCCCTAAGCCCATTGAAAGCACTTTGGAAAGTTAACAGTTACTAATTCTTAGTGTAATGAATGACTAACAAATGCGGTTTCATTACACTTACAAAAAACTATAATTTAACTATAATTTTTATTAAAAACAATCTACACTTCAAAAAAATTAATTAATTTAAACAAACTCTTTCCTGACAGAAACTCACCCTTGACCCCTCAACTACCTTCTCCCCACCATGAAGGATGTGCAGAAAATGATCTGAAGTTGACAGCCAGCTTCAGAAGACACATGATACCGACCCCACAGTTAACAGCAAAGTGCCTCCCTGCAATCTGTGTTGTCTGGATAAAATCTGTGCTATTACAATGGTTTGTTTAGGATTAAACTACAAAATTAACCAGTATTAGACTAGTATTAAAGACATTACCAGTGACATTAAGGACATTATCAGTGACAACTGTGGACCTGTAAGATATGAATATAAAACAAAATCCATACCTTCTAATGATAACAAATTCTTCTAAATAAAAGTGAAAGTGACATGTTTTTGTCAGATATGGTAACCCATACCCGAAATGTGACCTCTGCATTTAACCCATCTCTGGTGAGGAGTGAACACACACTGCAAGTCATGAACACACTCGGAGCAAT
>JAZGTK010010850.1:0-16074 GCA_036877625.1 Ambastaia sidthimunki | reverse complement strand
GCACAGCTACGGTCAAGAGACTGTGTGTGTCCGTGTGTAGCACTGGCCCAAGTCTAGACCTGGTAATGGGAGATAAATTATTAATGTTACTGACAAAAAGTCAAGGCACCACCCCACATGCAAGTTTTGTTTTTGTGAATGAATGGGTAAGGGTACTGGTTTTATCTGCTTGTGCTATTGTACCCCTGCCAAATTCTGTGCTTACTTACTTTGTTAATCCGAGTCTTTGATTCCTGCTCGGATCAAAGAACAAAACCAAACAGTGAATCTTTCTTAAACATTTTGAGCTTCCTCTGAACAATAGCGCAAACTTCCCTTTTGCTTCATTATTGTGTCTCAATAACTTCCCTTTTCTCTGCTCTAGTTATGAGACAAGAATTAAAGTTTACATTCATGTTCTCGCACTTGTATGTTGGCACTACAGAATTCACTTTAAGAAAGACTGAAGGAAAATCCACCCTGAATGTATTATATAATACTCAGAATCAACACTAATCAGTGTTTAATTACCCAGAGGCTGAACACAGATCAATTAATTATCTGTTATTATCTCAGTAATTAGTAACTGGAAGGAGATGAATGACCTGGGTTCTGATCCTAAATATTTTAGACAAGTAGTTACCATAATTCCAAAGTGCTTCTTTCATCTGGTGGGTCACACCTGTGGTGTGTCTACAAACCAGAAGGGATTTAAAGAGAGCTTTCAATACTTCAGTTCTTCAGTAGACCTTGCCATCCATCTATTTCACTCTTTTTTTTAATAATCAGTCAACTTTACTGATAAGAAAACTCTTTAATGGGTTGAATGGGACCTTTTAGAATGAAAGTTTCTATCTTTGACCGAAACGTGCTTGACCTTAAAAACCACTCCAGGCCATTGCCGGATGTTTATTTTGGTCAATGTGAATTCTAAATGTGAACGCTAAAGAATGAATGAATACCTGTATGGATAAGATTGAAATTTAAGAGAACTTTTGGCAGTTGTTCAGTTATGTTTTAAATAGATTGGGGCACATTCCTGGGTAATTTCGTTATCATAAAGCTCCAGTTTATTTGCAGTTGATGTTTTATGTTTACTTTGTCAATGAACAGTATTGTAAATATTTCATTGTCTTTAAGCTATTCTTACCTAACTTTTCATAACAAGTCACTAAACGTGGGTTATGTGTGTATTTGTGTTTGGATGTTGTGCTGCATAAAAATGCAAAATAAGAACTGCTCGTTTTGTTTTTTTTTTCTAGTAAAAGTGAGCTATGACAGTGAGGTCCATAGCAGAACAAACCTATAGAATGAAATAGCCGCAGCATAATAATCAATAAGTGACTGGCAGGAAAACAGTTCTGGAATCCAGTTAAATTAAAACAGCTGTGCGTCTCTCAAAACTCAACAGAACGTAAATTCATAAGAGAGCAATTTGTAGTGTTATGCAGAGATCTTGAAATTGTTGGCTGTGTTCTTTAGCTACTGTTATTTTAACAGTCTAATTTCTTCTTCTAATGCCTCACCTGCAGCCTCAAGAGATGAGGTACAGCCAATCCTGTTTATTATTATCATTATTATTAGCACAACTGTTAGTGTTGTTATTTTAAGTATCAGTATTTAAAGTGATGTCACATGTATGTGTGAACTGAATTCTAATTTCTGTCACATGGTTTTCTTTGCAGAACACTAAATAAGAAGTAACTTCCAGTCAATCGACTTGTGGCTCAGTTACTGCACAGCTACGGTCAAGAGACTGTGTGTGTCCGTGTGTAGCACTGGCCCAAGTCTAGACCTGGTAATGGGAGATAAATTATTAATTTTCAATTAAAGTGTTCTCTATTTACAAAGGTTACTCTACTGACAAAAAGTTAAGGCACCACCCCACATGCAAGTTTTGTTTTTGTGAATGAATGGGTAAGGGTGCTGGTTTTATCTGCTTGTGTTATTGTGCCCCCCTGCCAAATTCTGTGCTTACTTACTTTGTTAATCCAAGCCTTTGATTCCTGCTCAGATCAAAGAACAAAAACAAAGCATTGAATCTTTCTTAAACATTTTGAGCTTCCTCTGAACAATAGCGCAAACTTCTCCATTATTGTGTCTCAATATCTTCCCTTTTCTCTGCCCTAGTTATAAAGCAAGAATTACAGTTTACATTAATGTTCTCGCACATGTATGTTGGCACTACAGAATTCACTTTAAGATTGAGGAGAATCCACCTTGAATGTATGATATTAAAATAAATGTATGGTTCAAAATTCTAAACGTTGCTCTCTGCTGAAAAAAAAATCCTGTTACCTTTCAGAATATTGTTTAGGGGTGCCCATGTGAACATTACAAACACTGCAGAGAAATTAGATTTAATTTTTTTTTATTTAATTGAAAGCAGTAAAACACAAACAAAACCAATTTACACAAGCTCTAAACAACAAGAGTCTGAGCACGAAAGCGTCTGTTAAGTGATTATTCATGAGTAGAAATCAGTTCGCAAAAACTGCCCAAAAAATGTCAGTTAACAACTGTCAATACACCACTACATAGCAGTACTAAATATTCTGCAAAAGGCGTGCATGCACACACACCCGCTCACACATACAACTGCTGTAAAAAAAAGACTATAAAGTTACAAAGATTTAGGTAACAAACATTAAGAAGCCAGAATTTCCTCCTCTATTCATATAAAGCCAGACTATTAAGCTCCTTTGACTGCATATGGAAAGGCAAAAGATCCCGTAAGGGAAAGGACAGGGAAAAGACAGGAATTATTTACACCAGAGAAAAGGCTGTAAAAAAGGCATTCGCTTATGATTAGTTGAGTAATTGCTTGTATCAGCCAGCAAATAGATAAAAAAACAAGTAGTTGTTATATATATTATGGGAGTTGTACATGGTTTACAAAGCTAAAACAGGAAATAAATACATCTCTGCCTGCAATGTTTATCAGTGATTTCAAATGGAGTTTTCATTTGCACATTTAGTGTCTACAAACCAGTGCTAATTTCTGTAAGAATGATTTACAGGACTTGTTCTGTCAAGATTTATGTAGATACCCTGAAAAATATCCACATTAAAAGCTGAATTATTTCTTCATCGGCAGGGGGAACAAATTAACAGGGGAGAAATGGAGAAAAATCAATTATTTTCCCCTGTTGTACTAAAAGATCAATTCATAAATGCAGGAAACATCCCAGTGACATGCAGACTGTTGTTAAGACTCTAGGTTCCCCTGTTTTATGTTGTTAATAAGAGAGCAATTTGTAGGGTCTAACACAGGCCAAATTCAATGTAAATAATTTTGTAAATGTCATTAAAAGTCCTTATTGCTTTCTTTAATCCATTTTTATAAAACAAAATAAGGCCCTTTTTACCTATAAGTGTGGTAATGCAGAGACTGTGAGAAGATTTATAAGAGAGCATATAAACATACACATATGCTTTTGTTATTGACTGACCACACTGCAAACAGTAAATCTTAAAAAAGCGGAGATCTGAAACCATTTAAGACTTTAATTGAAAACCAACACACACAAAAAGTTTTACATCATAGCTCCTAAGAGACGCGTTAAGAAAGTCACAATGTAAATCAGCTTACGGACCATCCAAGCACAAGTCAGTTTATGGGCGCGACGTGAGCCAAACGAGGTGTTACATCTGAGTAACTTTCCACTGTAAACAGACGATTGTAAGACAGTGAGAGTGTGTGTCCCTCTTAAAGCCAGATATGAACTTAAGCAGGACAGCAGCGTTAACATGCATGTGTTTTCTGCGGTTCGTCAATAATACAACCAACCCCTCTTAATTCCAATGTCTCATCATTGTCTTTATGGTCAAACGTGTCTGGCGCTTTCCTAAAGTGCTGCATATTTGGGGTGGAAGTCATGAGCTTTTTTTTGGCAGGGTAAAAGTGCAGTTTGGAGTTCTGCAATTTCTAATGAGTGCTTTCGGGGCGTCTAAATGGGTAAACACCTGCGTGTAATTGCGCGGTGCTTGGTGCTGTCAGAGCAGAGGAGCCGTCGCTGACAGCTTATTCTCTGCCTGCCACATTTAAACCGTCAACATGCTCCACGGCGGCGAGCGCTCTCGGCAGCTAAACCACATCTCATCGTTTTAACTTGGCGGAAATCTCCCCGCTTTGCCGAAAGTACACGCCGGGTCACACCAGGCCTGACAAAGACAACACATCGCCGAGGTTTCGGCTCTTTAAAGTGTAATCTACATACATAACGCCGCAGGCATTATTCAATCATTTAGAAACCGAGAGTGCGCGGAGATGACACGACGTCTAGAAAATACGCGTGGAAAATAGTGGAGTATGAGGAAAGCCGCTAAAGATGTTCTGTTCTGACAGATAAATAGAGAACACTTTAATTGAAGCAAAAGCACAGAGTAAAAATACATATGTCTCGTATTTTTCATCTCGTTTAACGCCTTCTTGAATAAACAAGAGTTTTAGCACCACTTGGCACTGATTTGCTACAGTTGATGGTGATTATGTTTGGTTAAAGCGATTATTTATTTAAGATAAAATAACAGTACTAAGCACAAAGCATGTTTTTTTTTTGTTTTTTTATATATCTGTATTATTGTTTAAAGCTGTGCACCATTTTAAGCATGTTTGGTATCCTAAGAACAGCTTGTAAAAGAGTGTGTTAAGCGTGTTATTACTTATTGCTAGCGCGGAGAAATACAAATCCCTCAGTGGCACTTACTATAAAGGAAAGGGAGAAAACTGTACTGTAAAACTATTGACTACATTAATACATTAGCACATAGAAAGGTTGAAAAGAACCACACTTTTACATATATATACACAAGAACATTACCTTGCCAAATCTTCCATTAAGGACAGAGAGAGAGAGTAACTTCATAAGAGCCTTATGGGAAACAGCCCCGTTTCCTAACAATATATCCACTTAGCTTACTGGAAATGCAGTTTGGTTTGTTATACTATAAGGGCTTTAGCATGCAATTATTTGTTTGTTGTTTTATTATAATGGATATGACGACAGCATGCATATATATATTTATTTCAACACATACTATGCTGACCCAAGCTTTGCTGTATTTATGATGTATATACAGATCTTTAAACTGTCAATATTATACCCTAAAACTTGCACTTAAATATCTATTTTTTTAAAGGGCATAAAAAATTAACAAAAGTCTACTGTCTAAAGGAGACCAATCTTTGTGTTGAGACTGAGATTTTTGTTCTCAGTAAAACAGTTGCAAAAGCACATTTCTAAACCCATTTTGATGACAGATTTAAACAGACTTTTAAATGAACAAAAAAGTCACTTTTACACAAACCTTCCGAATATCCCAAATCACTGGCATCTTTTTATAAGGAGCCTCAATATTTCATTACAAATAAATGAAGCACTTGTTTTACAATCAATAAACTAATAAAACAGGGATGAGATGGTTTGCCAATCTGCTGCTGTCCTTCTTTACTGAATGCTGAATATTGTACTGTTTTTAAAAGTACAGTACTGCATTTAGTCATATGTGATTCTAACTAACAAGAGCAAAAGTCAAAGGCAAAAAAACAACAAATTGTGCGTCTCAGTTTTCGTGATGTTTGGATGGATTTCATGTTTGCTTTGTCTGCTCCTGATCTCTCAAGTCACAGACAATAAATGAAACTTTTGATATCCTCAGCAGACATGATGCATAGAGAGTCGAGTCAGGTCACAGGCTCCTGTATCTGATAGGGATCTGCGTAATGTCCTTTTTTATTTTGATTAAGGGCTCAGATGAATTTGCAGTGTGGCATTTTTTCCCAACCCGTCCACCAGGCAACACGCTGTAACTCTTGAAGGATAACTGCTGGTCGAAAGAAAGAACAAAACCTGCTTCACACCACGCTGTCAGTTTGAGAAAATGAGCTCAAATGATCTCGGAGGAGAAGATAGACAACTGTAATGATGTAATGGTCCTGCTACTTTTCAGGGCCATTTTTCAAAAAGGAGGGTGAGAGAGAGACTGGGATAGAGAGAAAGGGGGTTGGGGTGAGAAATGCTAAAAAATAGAAAAGCAAAAATCTGTATCGTTCAGTCTTGTTGCTCGAATCGAGTCCAGATTAAAAGCATCACAGACTGGTTTAGGCTGGATCAAACTGGATCAGGCCGAACTGACTGGCTCATATTGCCTGGGCGGAGTTGTAATGGATCGGTGGTTTATGTAGTCGTGTCATTTGTGAAACAGGATTGGTTTAGCCAGGCCAGCGAGGATCTTTGGCACCTGGACCGAGATTATTTCTGCAATCATTTCGGGAAAGCTGACCTTTGTGGGCAGGGACCGAGCCTGAACAAAGAGGTCAAAGGTGAACTGGTGCAACTTCTGAACGATCTGGGTGAGAGAAAAAGGAGAAACAAGAATAAAAAAGACAAAACAAGAAGAATTAAAAAGACAGAAAATATATTTTTAATTGTTTTATCTGTGTGTGAAAGTATGTCATGAAATATACTTTATAGTTACGACCTAGCGCCAATATTACATGTAACACATTGCTGAAAATATTGCAATATTTTTCCTTATGATACTGTATCAATTATCATGCCAAAAAATGTTTATTTTAGTTAGATTTTTCACATTACTATGTTTGGAAAAATAGAGATTGGCCACCATTCAGATCAAGTCTGAGATGCCAAAAAGCAGAGTTAGTCAATTAATTATTTCCATTCAACAATAAATTCTCAGAACAACATTACAGTATGATTGTGCAAAGTCCCAAAGTCTGATACAGATAAACAGAACAGTAAGTAAGAAACTGCAATATATTACAAGTTTAATAAATACACACTAGACACAGATATCGATATAATATTGTATAGCCTGGCCTGGGCCGATTCCCTCCCCTAATTGTTACAGATTTTGATTAATGTCTGAGTAATAAGGGTGTGCATGTGTGATCTGTGATGGTGTGTCTGATATTAACTGGCTGCAGGGAGTCCATCAGTCGGGTCAGCTGCTGGAAGCGCATGGAGCAGTTGCTCTTTCTGCCATAGTTGATTAAACGATCAAGCTCGTTTATGTATGTCAGACGCAGCTCATCAAAATACTTCTGACTCTTCAGCCCCTCTACTGGAACTGAACAGAGAAAAATACAGAGAAAAATGTTCACCTGAACTAGTTAAATAAGTGCATGATGTATTCATCGAAATGTTTGCTTGCATTGTGCCCTATTTATTTAACTGTAGTTTTTGTAGGTAAAAAATCACTTTCCACAAATAAGGTACAAAATAAAACCTAAAACTATTTTTTAATAAACCGTCACAGAGAGCAGGTGCTTAACCTTTAGAAAGTGCTTTTTAGCCTTGACTGAGATAGAAAGGGACTAACTATTAAATAAACTTGGCATAAATGTCATACATATATAAACTTAATATAACTTCATTTTCTTTGCAATTTTTGCAAACCTGTCACCAACATTTGTAATAATTCTAAATGTTTTTTAAAACCCTTATTTGTGATATTTTACCACTTAATAAACATAAACAAACCAAATTTATTAAATGTTAGTTTGTAGTTATTAATTTTTTGGCAACGTTTTGCATAAATGTGGATCCAGCTAAAAATGTTTCTGGTAATTTAAAACAGTTAATAATTGAAATATTTTTATTAAAAAATTGCAACAGTACAGATTTTGTTAGGTGGTGTTGGTGATGGCTGGCATGTTTCTTTCATATTGAACTAATAGTATTTTCTATTCTTCTAATCCTACCCCTAAACAATAGCCTTATAGCCAAACATTTTGCATTTTTAGATATTAACTAAAACATTGTATAGCATAATTATGTTTGTTTAACAAGTTCCCTTGGGGGCTGGTAGCCGGTCCACACTGCACAATTTCAGGTGTTTCTTGGTTGTGAGGACATGTGGTCCTGACAACACAAATGAGACCTGAGCTACACACAGACACACAGTTTAGAAGACTCACTGATGCTGAACAAAAGCAGGGCCTTCATACAGAGGAACTCTTCCTGTGTGACCTGCAGCAGTACAAACTCCTGCGACAGGTGCTTCATCTGAACACAGTGCTCGTACATACTGGAGATATGCATCCTACGACTGACAGACAGGGGGCAGATTCACAGACAGAGAGGAAAAGAGACAAAGAAAGGAAGAAAAAGGCAAACAAAGAAACGTTTAACCATTTCTGTAAGCTTGCAACAACTTTACGCTCGCTAATAAACATAAAAGATTACAGACCAATCAGTCTCAGTCATGTAATGACATCATATCTCGCTAAATGAAATCTATTTTTCATGCCTAAAACATAATTTTGTCCAGCAGCGTTGGTATGGGATATGGACAAGATGCATTTAGGAAAGGAAATCTATTTCAGATATTGGTGAAAAGGCCATTGAGAGCATGTGAGCCCCCTGAAAAATCCAATCTCTCCTGGGATTGTGTTTGTGACAAAGATCCTCCACACCATAATAAGCCAGCTGTAAATTATAAATGAATCTGGGAAGCATCCAGGACTAGACTGTTATTGTGTGCATGAAGTACAAGATATCTACCCGCCTGACAGAGAGAGAGAGAGAGACAGACCAGAGAGAAAGAGAGAGAGAGGTGGAGGGAATAAGGTAAAGAGTGGACTACTGAGAAGTTGAATGAAAAGAAAAATGAGTGTGAGGAAAGATGGATTAGTACATTTACAAAAGCAACAAATGGACAGAAGAAGAACGTAAAATGAGAGATATGAAGGCAACAATGCAGAACAGGGATGGGTGGTGACCGACAAGAGAACAGGCAAATAATAAAGCAACAGATGTGTGATGTGAATGAATGAGACTGACTCGTTGAAGACCAGGTCCGGCGCGAAATACAGCATCCGTGCGTTGGCGTTCTTGTAGGACCTCCAACCCAGAGCAAAGACCATCACTCCCATCCAGGTATGCTGTATCACTGTCATCTGATCATCCACGTGCAGATTACGGAAGCCTGAGAGACGGAGATGGAGAGAGTGGAGGGATATTTGTGGTTTGCTTTTTCTCCCAATATATCACAGTTTGTCAGCTGCCTGGGCGTTATTATTGCAGATAGACTCTATTTCAGCTGTGCCAGCTCAAGCCATGAATCAGATTTCACCCCTCGTTACATAAGAAAAAAGCAATATTAATTTGAGGAATTCTGTATATTTTCGGGAATTGATATGAAAACAGAACTGAGCCATGTAAAACATAACAGTGTACAGCATGCATCGCTTTCGGGGGAACAAAGAAACAACATACCGAGTGTTGTGAGCTCAAACCTGATCTCACCTTCCTCAAAACAGATTCATCATTGCTTTCAGAGCAGATTAAAATGCCAGGCCGTACAGTTTTATTAATGCCATCAATAATCAGATGTTGGATAACTGCAACCAATCAAATGCTGTCACACTATCAGCTTCAAAAAATGTGTTTGTTTCAAGCCACACCCCCTTCCTCTCGCTCTCCCCCGCTTTTTTCTCTCAGCATTTGATGGTTCACGCCTGACAAATTTTACATATGACTGAGGTCTTTCCTTTTGAAAGCCCTTCATCAAAGCCAATAGAATTAAGTAGTTTATACAAAAACCCACGTAGGCTTCTGAATAGTAAATACAAACCACAGCTGAATCAGTCAGAGAAACCCAAACCAATATACAAATAAATGTCAACTGATGTCTCAGCTATATACAGCATATGCAACAACATACAGCTAACGAAGAATAACAGAGTTCAATGTCTTTAAATTACCTGGAAGTCCTTTGGCCCACTTCACCACCTTCACGAGTTGTCTCTCTCCCAGCTCATTAAGGCTGGTGAGGAGCGCGGCTGCCGAGTCAGGCTGAGCGTGATCGTGGCCGGCGTTCACCACCTCTGGCTCGATGGCCTCCAGAATGTTTAGGAAGATGTGCTGTGAGTGGAACGTCAAGCTCGGCTTTGGGGACAGGCACTGAAGTGTCTCCGATGGGCCCTGAGCGGCCCCCACCTCTTCTTGACCCCTCATCTGTCCGATCTTCCTCAGCTTACGGGCTGGTGTGTGGAATAAAAGCGATAGGTTCAACATTATACTAACCAACAGAAACCCATTCTTGATATCTTTTTCACATTTAATTAGCACATCATTTTCAAGACAATAAACCTGGGTGGTCTCTGTATGATGAGGTTGGTGTGATTTTATTTCTGTGTCTGAACATCTCTGTTAAACAGAGAATAAAGAAAGTAAAAAAGAGAGAGAATAAAAAGCTGCAGTGCGTCGAGGAGTGTCTCTGCCACATTATCTCCTGCCAGTCAGCACAGAGAAAGATTACTGCCCGCAAAACACACCTGAGACAATGTGTTTTCCCCCGGCTGCCACTACAATAAAGAACCTGATTGGATTATCGTAAGTGTATTGATGTATTTCAGCAACACAGAGTACGACTACAGTCATTCAAAAATGCAGAACGTGCTATTTACCAAATACTTCTTTCACAAGCATTCTTTCACAACAAACATCCGCTTCCCTTCCTCTCTTTCTCTCTCTACGCACAACAAACTACAACCACTTATATTCCGAGGTCGCCTCTGATGAGGTGAATAAAGAGAAGATATAAATATGTGTGTGCCTATGAGTTTTAATTAGTTGGTACAGTAGCTCACTTGATGTCTGTGTCATTACGGTGTTAAACACTCATAGTCTTGTTGTGAATCATAAATCAGAGACACTCATTTATATAGCATCAGCGTGTGAAATGAAAGGCTATCAGTTGAGACGATTTACAACCCAGAGACAGTGTTCAATAAGACAAAAATAAAGCTTTAATCATTTGTGAGGTCACTTCTTTAAATGCCTTAAAAGCTGCTGGCTAAGAGGACAAACACAAATGAAAATGACTCAGAACGGAGGCTCCAATTCTGCTGACGAGACCCTAACCTCTCCGCTTGTGGTCTAGAACGAAGTGCGGTAAAGAGAGAGTGATATTATAACTCTATCCTAAGGAGGTTTACCAAAGCCTATGGGTTTGCAGTAAACTTATGGCACAGTGCCAAAGACGTTACCTTCACGTTCGCCTCTTTGAAAAGCACAAAAAACTTCGTAAACCCACCAACGCAGCAAATACAAGGGAAAATATAACCTTCGTGGCAAATAAAACAACATATGCTCCTGTGAAATGCTGCCTTGTGCACCTAGATTGCCAATCTTGGTGGTGTCCAGAGAGCTCTTCAGTGAAGTGGGGTTGAGACGGTGTTCCACTCCAGCTTCAGCTACAAATGAACTCTATTAAAAGTCCTATAATGCCACATATTCTGTGATGTTAACTTTCAGAGGTAGCTTTTGGTATGCTACATACAGTTCTGAACTGCAATGGCTTCAAATGCCAGTTTAAACAAACATGCTTCAATGTACGATACAGTCAAGAGTATTTTAAAAAAAGATTTTAAAAAGTTTGCTTATAAGAGCGGAGGTATAATGATGTCATCTCTGAAGTAAAACTTGGGCAATAAAACTCAGAACTTCACCAAAAAATAACGTTAAGTCATCCAGTGATGTTTCTCTAAGGGTGCAAGTCTAAAGTAAATAACTTTCTGACAAATCTTAAACTTGAGACTTTGGGCAGAGACTGGAGGAATAAGATGAATGTGTTAAAACTTCAGAAACTAGTGAGAAGCCAGTGCTCAGTGAATGCTATAGATGAGTGAACAGTTTACCGATATTTAAGAGAAAACATTTTGTTTCAGACTTTTGGAATTCTGGGCTCCATTCAGAACCTGTGAAAAGTTTTGACTGATGTGAACTTTAGCTATAATGACGGATATGTGCATATAGCTTTGACTGACAGAGAAAGAGTTTTAAGACTTTAACAACTTCTGAAACTGGATACTTGTCACTTTTTCAACAGTTTAACAGTTTTGCAGTCTTAAAATGTTTTAGACTTAAGCTTAAGTGACAGCTTTAGCTTGAGAATGAAGTGAGAATGAAGAATTAACTTGTTTTTTACGATTTAATATTTATAAATCTATAACAGAACTTCTACAAAAAATAATAAAAAAAAAAAGGCTGTTTAATAGTACAAAAAAATGTGCAAATATTCTCACTGCAAGTGAACCTATATTTAGAATTGATCTTGCTTTCCAAACTATCCATGATTATATATTTATATATTATTATCATTTAACATTTTTTCCTGCTGTTTGCAACCCAATCAGACCTCTGACCTTTTTTGGCATCGTGGATCAGCCAAACAAGCTTTTTATTTTTTCCAAATCTGTTTACTACTAATGACAGCAATAACAATAAACATGACCACAAAGAACTGAAGAGAAGAAAGGAAACGTTAGCGTGACAGTTTGAGAAAGCGAGGAACTGATACCACGTAATTCGTTGTAAATTGATCTGTGGCGCCATTTGGGTCCGAAAGGTGAAACTATTCAAACGCTTTCACAAAAACTGAATTGAAATGTTTCAGAGAAGACGTCGGGAGCATGTCCTCATCTGTCGCCACCTGCTCTGTTCAGTAGCTCACTCGCTGCAAAACAGCTGCACTGTGCGTTGGATTTATAACTGCACTCGTGTGCTGTCTGCTGTTTGTTTTTGTCAGGCAGTTTAAGGGCTTTTGTTTCACAACTAAACATTTACACACAAACAAACTAACCAAAAATCCAAACAAATGCTAAAAACAAACAAATCATATAAAACAAACAAATAACGCACAGTGTAGCTGTATGTAGCTGATATGTGATAATTATTGTTTTATTGAGCAGTGTGTGTTTCTGCACAATTTGATAGGGCTGTAAAACAGTAACAACATACTGCAGGAATATTAAAAAAAAAATGAAATACGCAAAACACTTAAACCTCAATAGGGTATTTAAACCCAGAGAACAAACCATAAGCCACAAGCTTTATAGACTGGAAGCTGGAAAAACACAGACATGAAGAATGTTTTGTACACCTACAAACTTAAGGCTACACACACACACCAGCAGCCAGAAAGTGAGTTTTTCCTCATCATTATTACGAGATTGTGTTAACTATTTTTATTTTTCTGCTCTTATGTGTTATGAGCGGTCACACCCTTTAGCTAGCAAACTTTGCATATTTTTTCCTGTGGCCATACATTTAGCAAAGTCAATGTTTCATTGTTTTTATGCAAAAAAAAGGCCCTTTTTGCATATCAAGAAAAATAAAGTCAAAATAAACAAAATAAAATCTGTGGCAGGTAAAATAATTCCAAGTCAAAGTAAACTTATCTTACAACCAATGCTTACAATTTCAATATTAGAAAGAAACATTGAAATATCACATTTCACACATATTTTTGTTGATTAAACCAGAAACAAGAAACGATTACTGACCAGAAATATGTTTTTGTGTGTAATAGCTAGAAAATTAGTAAAAACCAAGAATCCACTACCTTATATAAACATCAGAAACATGTGGCCTGGTTTGGTCTTAGCTATTGTGAATGTTGGAAACGGTTTCAAATCTGTTTCCAAGTGTTTTGTAGTCAATCACTGCCACATCCTCACTGAAAGATCATCTACCAATAGAAAGGATTTTACATCACTGGCAATTCACCCAGGCCAGATTCATCCCAGGAGCTGATTGAAAGATGCTGCAGGAAGCCTCCAAGAATCCAAAGATGACATCAATAAATTTATAGTCCAGTCTTGGCTCAATCAAAGTCACAGAGCAAGAGTCAAGCGTCCTAAAGAGACAGCATTACTTTGCACTGTATATGACACACATGAGAAAGATGAATATGAGAACATCTGTTAAAAAGCTGAGGGAGAAATTGTAGTGGACCTGAAAAATGAAGCATCCTGTCAGGAGTGGGCAAAAATGTAATGAAAACAGGGTAAGTGTTACACTGACAAATGATGAGAAACAAATGATTTTAGGCCAAAGCGTTACTGTATTTGTTTCCTAGCACAGCTCCTGTTAACAAGTAAATAGTGGAGAAATACATTCTTGATGAATCTTTTTTTTAAACTTAAATCGAAACCAGGTTCAGTGTTTTGTATGTTACTGATCTGTGCATATTGATGCTGTGTGAAAAATGAAGCTGCTAATTTTTACATGCAAATATGTTAAAATTCTTCTTTCTAAGATGCACTGTTTACAGCTAAATGTGCGACTTTTTTAAACATTAAAATACTTTATCCTATTCCAATTAAATATGCACAGCATATTTCTACATTCTGTGATGAATTTCATTATTTCTGCTGTTAAAATTAGCAATTTTCACTAAGAGCAAAGGTTGTGAGAAGTTTGCACACAGCTCAAGTTTGTTTAGAGACTGGAACAATATCTCCCCACAACCCACCTAAAACTACTCTATACATTCAAACATATATCCATAATATGAGGCAGTTACCTAGAGCAGGAGCTCTACGTTCCCTCTAAACGTATCGACACCTACACACAGACCCTGATGACGAAACCAAAGGCTTAAGTTAAACTGTCTCCAAACTCAAGTCAAGTCAGTGTCTGTCTGAAAACTCTCAGGGCCTCTTAAGTGAAGTTTATATAATTCTGAAGAGGGATAAGAGTGTAAGTCAAACATTAAGACAGCTTAACGCAAAACAGGCCAAAGTCCAGAGACAGAGTGGATCTGTGATGTGTCTCAGTCACCTCTTTATACCACGGCTGACTAAACAAAACGATTTCACTTCTTTTTATACACAAATGAAAAACATGCTCATGTGTCAGGGGAGGGCAATGGGAAGATGTTTGTCGTCTGACACCACACACTGTCATCGCACACACACGCACACAAACACACTCTGCGCTGCTAAAAGTGACATGGTGCATCGGCGTCTAATAATTACAGCTTTGATGATACCCAGCCGTCCCCTGCAGTGCCATAAACTGCTGCTGAAAAATCAGTAGCCAGTTTTACTGTCATTACACACAAAAAAGTTCTTTAAAAAAACTCAACTGCAGCTGCACCTGTCAAGGGCAAATGTTAGAAAAAAGGTTTTTCCTACCACAGCTTTACTCTGTAGCTTCTTTGATAAATAACTATTTTGCAGCAATTATAATTTAAAATTGCCAATGTGTTTGTCTAATACACTTTTACAGAATAAAAGAAATACACAAAGCAAAGTGTGCAATGTGTTTTTAAAATGTATGGATAGATTTGAGTTACCATTATTGTGTTGCTCTTCTGTAAGTAATTGTCCCAAAACCCTTTTTACAATGTGATGGCCTGTGGGCTTTTAAATTTAATGGGGGTATTGACAGCAGGCTTTTCTGGGCTTAAGTCTCAAATATTTGCTTCTTGCCCAAAATTTTTATTGTTTTCTCTCCTTTCAGTTTCAGTTAACTGGTATATTTGTTCTGCGTGTTCCATTTAACCACTCTGTCGACTTTTCTCTCGTATGTAATTCCTGTAAAATCACTGTACAGGAACACATTTTTCATACTTTTAGAAATATGTAGCATTCAACAGGAATATGCCACTTTGCAGACCCACATATCTACAGTATACATACAGTATTATTCAATGCATGCATAAAGCTGCAAATTAGTGAAAACTAGACAGTTTGAAATAAGCAATAAATAAACAAATAAATAAACATATAATTCTAAAATAAAAATAACATAAATTAGCTTTAATGTTATATATGTAATAATTATGCTTAAAATACTTAAAATAGCAAAACTGTAGCTTATATTTTTGCAGACCCTTAGTGATTCACCCCTTAATTATTCTCTTAATTATACCCCTTACAAATTGTCAGCATTATTTTTTTTATTAGCAAATTACTAAAATTAAGTTGTTTAAAACTATATGAAAAAGCAACTTAAATTGTCCCAACAACAGATAACGTTACTTTTGTTTCTAAACTGAAGTTTAAAAAAACAAACATGTGCCTAAAGTTGTGGGATCAACTGTAGGAGAGAAAGACGGGTTTTACTGAAGATCATTAAGTGATTAAATCATTAGCCAACAAAATCGTTAAACTATTAAAGTTGAAAGATTCATTCAAATTTATAAAAGCCTTGTGGTATGTTTACAGTTGAGTTATTTACTGACAAGACTTGTAGGCAATAAAGTTTAAGACTTTAAAAAATACATTACATAAAAAATAACATTAACTACAAACGTCCACGAAAATTGTTTAAAATT
>JAZGTK010010849.1:0-16074 GCA_036877625.1 Ambastaia sidthimunki | reverse complement strand
TTTTATTGTATCATTACTCAGATATCAATACAGTATTGCCCTGTCAGGTCCTTGCTGATTCCTACTACTACACACAATCCGTACCCAGTTTCTTACCAAGATATGGACAAACCCAGCTGCGCACACAGATCCCAACATTTTCTTTGTCTCAAATTGACAAAACCCTTTCTCAGACTTCAGGGATCAAGAATTTTGCTAAAACATACCAGTATTCCCATTCAAAACATAAAATAATAATTCAGCACAGAGATCATCTAACAAGGGCAGCCTTGTGGAAATCAGTACAGCATGTACAGCTAGTTTTGGCAGAAGCAAGTCTCATTTCAGCTAAGCTTGATGTCGGATAAGCAGTCCGCTAAGCTACGGCTGAATGACGGCAACGTTAACAAAGGTCATGGCAGGCCTTAAAATAAAAAAGGCCAAATACATCTGACACGCTGCAATTCCAGCAGCCTTAAAGATTTCATTCAGATCAGATTCTCGCATTCATGCTCTTATACAATTTAAGTATAGACCTAAAGTCATATCTTTACGAAGTAAATTGATTGTTCGAAGTTTAGGAGCACAAATTACTGCTAAAAAGCACAAAAAAAACCCAACTTCTCTCCCTTATTTTTATTTTTTAATGGAATCCTTCCATTAGTGTAAGGGTAATGGGGAGGGAGTGGAAGATGATTCACGAGCAGGTGAATATAAAGTAAACTTTTTGTTTTGAGAGCCAACAGCCTAGCATGGCTGGAAAACATTCCTCCTCAGATTCTGATATAGAAGCCAGACACAGGGAAACTTCTGTGTCCCGTCTGTGGAGAGTTCTGTGTAAGCTCTGGCTAAACACAGGCAGCGATCCAGCTAACAGAGAAGCCAGAAACTAACAGTATGTTTTAAAGGAATCGCTCACCCAAAAATGAAAAAAAAAAAATTCAGTCATTTATTTATTCAGGTTGTTCCAAACCAATACGGCTTGCATTCTTCTGTGGAACACAAAAGGAGGGTTTAAAAGAATTGTACTGGTTGCTCTTTTCAAATGTAATAACAATGAACTGCGACTTAGGCTTTTGAACTTCAAAAGAATGAATAATGACCATGAAAATGCCATAACAGTGTCCAGGTAACAACCAAAATTTCAGTCTGTTTCTTATACAAATGAACAAATACACAACACTCGAAATATAGTGCACTCAGTCTTTCTACTGCAATAAGCGCCCCACCCTGTGAGGAGGACCTGGCCGTGGGTTAAATCCACTCACGGGGAGCATAGTTGCCACATTGCATAACAAACTCCTACACAGTGGACAGCAGGTCCACATGTGCCACATGGTCTATAAAACACCATGGTTAAAGACTTTCTGACCATCATTCTGCATTTAAAATTTCAGACAAGTAAAATTACAAAAAAAAACGTTCACTGACAATGTTACACTATATTAACCTTTAGAAAAAAAAACTGCATACCACATTCAGGTAATTAAAACTGAATATAAAAAACTGAAATATAGGGTAGACAGATAATCTTTAGTATGTTGTCCATAGTACTATGCTTTGCCCTGATGACATCATCAGTGAACGTCTCAGTTCTCCAAGACTTCACCCACTGCACTGAGTCATGAATGAGCTCAGAGCCAATGGGATTTTTGAGCATCACTATTTCAGTTCTCTCAAAGCTCATCTTATTATGGTTTTACCATGACCCCTGGAACTCACACCAGTGAAAGACACTCCTTATTCTAATCTGCTGATTACCTTTAGTGCCTCTGCAGTTTTACAGCAAACACATAAGCCAATAGATCTTGTGCTACAGCTCAGGTCTTTTGAACAGGGAGCTTTTACAGCTAGCCGGAATTAAAGCCGGTCAAGCTAAGGTCAGTCAAGTCATGATGACAATATGTGAAATGTGTGGAAAAAAGCAGAAAATGCCCTTTTTGTTTCAGTTTAGTCTGCTTTAATAAGTCATAAAGTTGCCATTTATAAAATATCACTGAAGACTAGTTTAACTCACCGATCCACCTTTAAAATAACAATTCTCTCTAGACCAGAAACTTGTGGGGAAATGCAATATATAATTGTGAAAAAGGAAAGTTACATCAAATTTGTTCTTGAAACCTGAGAAACTTTGAAAAATTTCAGGTTCAAAGCACCTTTACTGCTGTTAGCTAAACTTGTGCTTTCTGTGCAATAATACAAATAACAATATAAATTTTGCTCAAGACTGTAGATTTAGACACCGTGCACTTTTACTAGAAAAGGAAAACAAATGAAAAATTAACAGTACATTGGTAACATTTAAATCAGCTTTGCAGCAACGTTTAAATTGTCACAGAAAACAAATTTAAAAAGGCTTTCGCAAAACAAGTTCAACACATGAAAGTTTTGGTGACAATGACTGGCCCGATAGGGCAATTGTTCATCAACTGTCCTTATGGGATACAAAAGACCAACCTTGGGATAAGTGATGGTTGCACTGCCCAATCAGAGTTATCTTCTATAGAAGATTGCTAAAGAAGGCACTAGGGAGTAGTACCAACTGCACTTTCTCAAAAGTGAGAAAAATTAGCATCTTGTGGATGCAACAATGATACAAGTATTTGTCAGAGTTGCACAAAGTGCAACAAAGTCCAGTTTTGTATAAAAAAAAGAGGACTATCAAAGCTGACTGGAAGTCAACCACACAAAACCTAAAGAGAGAGAATAAAGATATCCACAAACTCTGAAAACAGAAGTCAAATATGTACCTTTTATGACAGCTTTCTAAACTTGTTGGAATCGCTGCTTGCAGTGATATTTATCTAATGAATGTTTTTTATCACATACAGGGCAGTTTTTGCAGTCTAATTGGTTAGAACAGAGCAGTTTAATCATGACACTGGCCGAACTAGGCATGTGTGTACAACAGTTGTTTAGCAAGCGCAAGTGCAGAATAATGAGTGTGCACACAAGACAACTAAACGGACTGAAATGGAATAAAACAGAATGAAGGTTTGTTAAAGTACATTTACAAAGTGATTAAACTATATTTAACCTGCAGACATATAAATACATTTTTTATATGTGTATAAATACACATAAAAAACAGCATGATACTGTGGGTATTAGAAAGCTGGTCAAACACTGTGGGCTGTTTTATTTGACCTGTTTGATCTTATGTGATGTGCATAATTTTTCAATATGCAGAAACAACAAGTAAACTATTTGTGTTAACACTGAAATGATAAAACTGCAGTCTGTTTGTATCCGCATTCTGACCAGCCTGAAATAACATTAGCGCAGTGCAGTACTACTGACAGACAGGAGGAGTGTTTGGGAAACCTGCAACAAAACAGTCATTTTGCAACTCCGTTAAGTGACTAATGGCACAGAAAGTATAAGCTTTACCTTTACCATCATTTAAACACATGTTTTGGATTTACTGTCTGCAAATGAAAGGTCTACAGCTGACATATAGTCGAGAGGCAAGTCTGTAATTGAACTACCCTGGAACTAATAAAAAACTTCCTACTGCATGCCCTATAGCATGCATGCTACTACTTTCATGGTAACAAAGAAGGCGAGACAAACAAAACACTTTCGTTTTAAAATGACTTTAGAACATTTACAATGGTATTCCATTGAAAAGATTGATTACCATTAGGCTCTGACAACAAATACACACATTTGGTAGACTGCTTGCTATGCAGGTTTGACACTGATCTTTATATGGAAACAAAAACAATTCATTTGTTTACATCCTCACAACCCTCTTCTCATTTACATCTCTCTTTTTACAGCTCTGCAACTTCCCATCCCGAGGACGCGGCATTTCTGATCTAATGCCTTCCTCCTTTAGTAACTCAGATGATAAAACTCCAGATAAGGTGCCTGATGAGGGAGAATACCTGTCCCACACTTCAACCAAAACCAACCTGCCCTTGTGCCTCTGAACATTCAGCCTGAGTATCAGTTAACCTGCTGGGTTTCAGTTGTGCCCCGCTACAAATAAGTGGGGAGAGGAGGCACAACCTAAACACAGAAATCAACCTACTCCCTCTCTAACCCATTAAATGACAGGAGTTCTGAAAATATTCACAAGTACCTGATTTAAAACCATCTACTCCTTCCAAATATAAACTAAAAATAGTACTACTAATAATACTATTTTTCTGTTTGCATATCTGTACAAGCTTCTGGCCAAGTTTGTATTTCAACACATCTAACATTTCTGGCTCCTTACAATGAAGTTTTTGTTACCCTTAACATAAACGTTACTTGAGATGAAAGAAAAATAAATAAATGTAAATTATTTAGTTAGTTAATTACCAATTTCACAAGAGGAAATTGTCCTAGAGCCGTAGAACTAAGTGGTCCAGGTTTCTGTCAGTCAACAAGCCAAAAAACATATTTGGGAAAACATGCCTTCACATAAGAACAAAACACAAAAGACCCATTAAGCAGTAAGACAAAATCCCCAAACATGGAGACCATCGGGTTAAGGAACAGCTGGACTAAAATCCTTACACACGGTACAATAGCCTTTTACATGCCAGGAAGCTTCCATTCGCAAAAAGCTACAGTGTATGTTAAAAGTTTTTCCCCAAGTGAAATAAAACATTCATACTGTTCAACTCTGAATCTGACGTCATTCTGAGCAAATCAAATATTTCTTAAATCAAAGCAAAGCGTTTATTAGTTGCCTGTAAACTTAAAGTAACTTGAAAATAAATATTTAAACCGAAGGAAATGCTTCTTAAATGCTTTAATAGATGCATTTAATGAAAACCTGTTAGCACTGACATTGCCTCATATTGTGATCAACAGTAGTTTGGGGAGTTGGCAGGGTGGAATGGTTCAGGATGTTACTAATAATAGATTTTTACTCCAGATTTCCCCCTCACAGACATGAGAGAGGGGCTTTGCTACACACTTTGTGCATTTGTTTCGTGTCTACGTGTAATATCTACAACGCTCTCAATCATCGTTCTTGTTTCAAAACAGCCTTTATTACAAAAAACAAACTGGGTCCATTTTTAGAGGTTTTGCACAAAGGGGTCTCACGGATGCATTTATACAACTTATCAATCAGGACTGAAAAAGCAACGAAGTAACACTACGTCGGATAAGTTGTCATACATTACGTGAACAAGCACCAAACACGCTTAGAAATTGGTTAGAACTTATCAGAAATGTCGCTCCAAACGCAAGAAGGATTTTAGATGCAAGTAAAAATGTAATAAGACGTATAAAGCGTTTTAGTTTGCAGTCAAATGTGGAGAAATTGACTGTGGGACTGAAGCAACAGTTGGTCTGTCATTATTTCTAGGCCACAGTTAACGCTTTCGGACACAGTGAAAAGTCACTACCGGATCTTCAACGTGAGCATTGCATTTACGACGAAACATTAGTTTTCGCGATCAGAGTTCATGGCAATGATGTGGAAGAATATGTATTCAGTAAATAAGATAAAATCATTTTCTCACCTGCACGGAATCCGCCGCCATCTTGCCTCTTAATAACTTTTAATCACACTTAGGAGAGCTAACAGGAGAAATGTCAGTATGTTAAACCTCTCCACTTCTCCCCAGACGAGATCTTATATCCTCCCGATACTAAAGGAAAAACATCAGATCCACGACTCATTCCATAGCTCAGCCGGTAAACTTCCCAAATCCCATGACGCTTCGAAATATCGTTATTTAAAAATCTCGTTTAAAACACTTGTATAAAAGCTTTAAAAGTTTTGCGAAATCAAAGCAAGAGTGTTCCCGTGACAGCCCCACGCTTAGGGATGTGGAAAGACGAGTGTTTTGAATGCTTGTATTGTTGAACACGCTCCTCTACTCTCCCAGCTGAGCTGGAGTCAAATCCTACACTTCCAGTCATGTGATCAGAAACTCTATGCAAGCGTTTTCCCATGAGTGTCCATGCACACTGCCAAATATAGAGTTTAAACAATTCCTGTATATTTACTAGATCCTCGTATCAGATACACCCGAATTCAATGTTTCATTACAAGAACAAATCACAGACCCCGTCAGACAGTAATGTTATTTTCCTGCTGTAACAGAGGAACTATACCATTATACCAAGCGTGGAAACTCTTATTTATTTGACGTCTGATAATGGTTTTGTAGGTAACTTTCGTAAATATTTTCATAGAGTGATTTATAAAGCTATGTTTGGTCACGACGCCACTTAAATGCACATATTACAGCGTGTTGATTTAGTGCATATTGGTTCAACACA
This sequence comes from Ambastaia sidthimunki, assembly GCA_036877625.1. Lineage (NCBI taxonomy): Eukaryota > Metazoa > Chordata > Actinopteri > Cypriniformes > Botiidae > Ambastaia > Ambastaia sidthimunki. Next base: position 9,861 of record JAZGTK010010849.1, on the reverse strand, counting down.
TTTGCCACAGCAGTTACTTACAGTCAGTTGAAATTGTAAACATATAATGCATGCTATAAAGGCACATTTCCATGTAAATTTTGTATTGCTTATAATATTATTTATAAATAAGGTAAAACACTTTTGTTGTTATTTGCATAGTTTGCATAGTAAATTTTGACCAAACAGTAATAGACCTATTATAAACGCTGTAAGCTTGATGTGTGAGCTTGTCTTCTCATCTTTCTTCCTCTTTACTTTGCTTTTAATGAAGTAAAAATTATGCAGATCAGGTTTTCAATTCTCTGTTTTGTTATGTTTTAAGTGGTTTGTGTGGATTCTAAAGTATTTTAGCTTCATACGGAGTTCACCAATCTGCCCATTCCTCCTTTTCCTCAGTTTTCTTATCTGTCTTTGGCTTAAATTTAATTCATACCATGGGGAGACAACTCCTGTTTGAAACCTCTGTAACCACCATTGGCTCTTTGACTCCCCAGCTCCCAAGGATCTAAAAGCTAGAAACTTCCTGTGGTAACAATTGGACTTCCTGTGTTAGACCATGTGTTTTTCTATCAAACATGATAATCTTCGGTTGCTTTTCATATAATGAGTTACGTCAATACTCTGAGTACAGGGTTAGATATTAGACAAAATCCACAAAAAGTGTTCCTCGTTTAGAACAACTGCCTCTTATGGAAGTATCTGATACAGTGCTATTAGACCAATGAATGAGGAAACAAACTGTTCTGCTGCATAAGGAATTCTGCATTATGTATTTGAATTCAGTTATTATAAGGTTAAAAAAACAAATGTCAATTCCTTTTTAGTGGCAATTATATTGTGCAAAGACAGATTCATAAAGGAAACCAGTGAAACCAGTCTTTGGGGCTATAGTGGTAATAATAGCAACTGATTTTTGCATCTGTGTTGCAGTGGGAGCAGGTTGGCAGTAAGTCATGTCTAAAGCAAACTTTGAGATCACATCTAATAGAGGAATTCTCCTAACATCCTGTCACACCTTTGTCAATCCCTCTGACTTAAACCCCATACACAAAAAAGACAGACAAATATATAAAACAGAGAATCACATACAACACATAAAACATATAACTTAAAATGGGGTTGACAATCAGCACAAAACTCATGTCATGTTTTTAACACATTTGCCCTTCACTTCTCTTGATCTGATCTGTATAAAACGTAAAACACATTGAGGAACCACAGAACATACAGTATCGTTTAAACATAACTTTACTGAATTAACTGAAAGGCTAAACTGCCTTTAGTAAATTAATTTACAATGTTATACCCATCCTCTTTTTAAATAAATAATGGGCAGACCTATTTTTGATTGGCTTGAGTAATTGAGTAATTGCTTGACTGATTCACATAAAATACATGACATGATCAGATCTAACTTCAACTAAACTGTGCAGTGACACTGGATATAAATAGTGCAGAATGCTGTTTTTATTGTTTTAATTGCTTCCAGCTGACCATTATCATGTATTTGACGCTCTCTAGTGGTCAAATGTGATGTTACAATCAATATATGTAGTTGGGTCCTTCTGCTGGTTATTTTTAAAGTATAAGCTTAAAAACATTAGGCTGCAGTACAGTGCCTTAATGATCAATCAGAGCAATTTAGATTCCTAAGTGTTATCTATGTTACACACTCTGAGACATTAAAAAACAGTATGTACATCTGAAGTCATACCTGTAAGCATGTTTTAGCTAAGACCTTTGGGTTATATGCTTCCTGTACATCAACAGTGTACACAATGGATAGTCTACTTCTGTAAATTCACTTATCAGGCCTTGCTATATAAAAGCAACAGGCTTGACCTCAGCATCTAAAAAAATAGCTGAGGCAAGGGCTGGTTTCCAAAAGCACTCACCCCTTCATCTCTCTTGTTTGGGAAATAGGTAACATGACTGTAGATAAGTCATTTAAGTTCCTGAGGGGTTCCTTTACAGCTCCTTCAGACAGAATGAGTAAATTGCCAAACTACACAAGAAGGGCCCAATAGCTCTTCTTTTGTGTCTTTGCTAATACTACAAATGTATCACCATTATCCTCCATTTATCTGGGAATGGGTTGCAGAGGCAACAGGGATGCCCACACATCCTTTTCCATGGCTTTCCCTGGCATTTCCAGCTTTTCTTGGGGAATTCCAAGGTGTTCTGAGGACAACTGTGAGATATAATGCCTCCAGTGCATCCTGGGTCTGCCCCTGGAACTCTTTCCGTCTTGGACATGTCTACTGGGAGGCATCCAGGAGGCATCCTAACCAGATGCCCAGACCACCTCAGCTGGCCCCTTTCCATGCAGAGGAACAGCGGCTGTACTCAGAGTTCCTCCCGAATGCCCAAGCTTTGTCTGATGTATTCGTGATCTTGTTCTTATGGTCATTACCCGCAGTTCATGACCATAGGTTTAGGTTGGAACATAGATGGACTGGTAAATTGGATCTCTTTGGTTCTGCTCCATTTTTACCACGATGATGTAGTAAACAACCTCATTACTGTTGCACCAATCTGCTTTTCAGTCTCATTGTTCACCATTCTTCACCCTTCACAATATCCTGAGATACTTACTCTTACACTTGGGACAGCAACTCACTCCCTGCTCAAAAGGATCAATCCACTTTTTTCTGGCCAAGAACCATGGCTTCAGATTTGAAGGTGCTGACCCTGATCCCTGATACTTTGTACTTGGTTGCAAACCATCCCAGCAGATGCTGCAGATTACAGCTTGATGTGGCCATCAAGGCACATTATCCGCAAATAGCATTATCCCTCGGCTACGCCTTGAAATTTTGTCTATAAATATAATAAACAGAATTAGTGACAAGGGGCAGTCCTGGCAGAATCCAACATTCACAGGGAACATGCTTAATTTACTACCAAAAATGCGGACACAGCTTTCGCACCAAATGTACAAGGACTGGCCCATGTGTACAAACGAGTACCCTATACTAGTACCCTGAGTACTAGTACCCTATACTGCCATAGTGCCCCTCACATTTCACCCTGAGGAACACAATCAAATGCCTTTTCCAGCAAACTCCCATGACCCCTCAAGGATTCTTGCCAAGGTATTAAACTGGTCCACCATTCAACATCTGGGATGAAATCCACAATACGACAATTGGGCGGATTCCCCTTTCCTGCCTAAAGCATGGGCTTTCCTAGGCAGGCTGAGAAGAGTGATCCCTTAATTTGGAACACACCCTCTGGTCCCCTGTATTTTTAAATAGTGACCATCACACCTGTTTGCCAATCACTATGCATGAACCTTCTCCTGGACCTTTATTGATACAAACAAAAAAAATCAAAAATACATTTAAAAATAACTCCTGATATTTACTTAATTCATGTAATTTTACCCATGTAAAAATATGTAATTTGAAATGTATTATTTTTTAAGGGTTTAAAAAAATTTACAGTGTAATAAATGTTTTGAATGTAACTACTTTATTTTAAAGACTAAAGATTTAAATTAATCTGTTAGTAGAGATTGTGTGTAGTTGATTGACAAAGAAAATGGAACAGTAAACTACCTGAGGCTACAAAGATAATCAGGTGCAACAAAGTTTTGGTAGTCTGAAGACAGCACTATGGAGAAAGGAGACTAGAGCTACAGAGTTTAGAGAACATGTCTAGCAAATCTCTTATGCCAAATTTTGAAAACAACAACAACAACAGAAGTATTTGTGTTCGAAGGTAGTGGTGTGTTGTCAGAACTTAACAAACAAACAAATAAATAATAAAAGAATAAAATAAATAGAAATCACTGGAAAACACTTGTTTCACTTGAAACAGAAACTAAACGAAATGCAATGGCTGATTTATTTCCAAACAATACACGTTTAATAAATTACTTTGGCACACCAAACACCACAAACAGATAGAGCAGAAGATACCTAAGAGATTGTTTGATGCAGTTATACACACACAGGTTTACAATTACTCAGGTATCTAGTAGCACACTACATAGCACAAGCAAACACTTTATTCATGTGCATTGTAAACAAGTACCTTGTAAACAAGTACCTAAACAAGTTCTTTTCACTCCTGACATAGAATCATTTATTAAGTATGATCCAGCATTAGTCCAAAGTATGTTTATATAAAGTATAAAGGTTTATACCCAATGGTCAGCATATATGTAACCATATATGTTACTTTTTTGGATACAATAACAACAAACCTTCTTGGACAAAACAGAGGACTAAATCTAAAGGACTGCCCACAGCAGCAAGGATTGACTCCACACATTCAGCAGACAATTGTGCCCGCATCATAGTATAGTCCTAAATTACCTGGAGAAAGCATGCTCTTCTTGGGGTTGAGTTTCAGCCCTAAGCACCTCATATGAGCTAACATGACATCTCAATGCCGTATAGCTAATTCTTGAGAACTGTCCATCACTAGCCAGGCGTCTGTTTTATTTAGAACTCCTTGGCGTGTCAATGAAACCAGACCTGCATTCACGCACTTCGTGAAGGTGTAAGTTAATAGAGCTAGGCCGAAAGGAAGTGCTTAAAACTGGTAAGCTTCGCCCCCAAGAGCGAAACTTAGAAACTTCCTGTGTTCTGGCACTATATTGATGTATATTAATGTGTCCTTTGGATCTATTGTGACAAACCAGTCCTCGGGGCTGAATATGACACACAATCTGCTTGATTGTGTCAACATCTTTGAACATTTTTGAACATCTTGAATCTGTATCTCCTCAGAAACCAAATCAAGTGACTCAAATCCAGAATTGGATGCAACCCCCGTCCTTCTTGGGAACTATAAAATATCAGCTGTAAAAACCTAGATATCTCATGTGAGAAAGAGGATGCGTTCTATAGCCCCTTTCACCAAGAGAGTCTTGAGTTCTTTGGCCAATGCTAGGTGCTGCTCTCCTAGTACTACAGTCTGCAAGATGCTATTAAAGGGTGGAAGATGGGATGCAAACTGAATTCTGTACCCTCTCTCTACTGTACTGAACAGGCATTGGGATAAACTGGGCAGAAGTTTCCATGCTGCCAGAAAATCCAAGACAGGTAATATCCTCTCTACCTGCCCAGTGCCCTGCCCAGACTGGCAAGAAGTATCTGGATATAAACAAAAGAAAATGGGATGGATAAACCACTGGGTGCTTCTGCCCTCTAAAAAATCTGAGGTGAAAGCAGAAACGCCCTCTACAGTGGTGGTCTGCAGTGGTGCTACAGTGGTGGTCTGGCATGAAGTGTTGACATGCATAGAAAGCCTATATCGTGGGGCTGGCCCCCAGTATGCTGTTGTTATCAGGTGTTTTTCTTCTTCTCAGCATTAGGCTTCCTCTTGGGCTACACAAGTGTGGCCTCCACTCTGCTTCAGCAGAAGCAGAACACAACCTGCGAGGTGCTGGCTGGCTCTGCATTACATCTGCATTAAAGTCCTCAGTGGAAGTGATTCACACTAAGGGCAGTCAGATCTCTCAAGAAGCTGATGACATATTTTGCAAGGTGACCTTGACCTGCTACACAGGTTCAGACTCGGGCGGACCTAAAGTGGGTTCCCCATAGCGTCAACAAACCTTTGTTCCCTCAGAAGGGAACTACTATAGTCTATGCAGTTAAGGCTAATAAAAAAACTAAATTAAAAAACGCAACTATTAAAAGTTGCGTTTACATTACAAAATTCTATTACTATTGCTAATACTACATGCTAATACATCTTTAATATTGGGAGAATATTTGGAGAAGTTTAACATACTGATATTTCTCCTGTTAGCTCTCTCTTAAGTGTGATTGAAAGAGATTCTGGGCAGGTGAGAAAATTATTTTATCTTATTTACTGAATACATTCTTCAACATTATTGCCATAAACTCTGATCGCAAAAAAGATGCCGCATAATGCCATAGAAAAAAACATTTTTGGCTATATAGTTCCACAAAGGACCTTTAACATTTATAGAACTTTCTGTTTCACAAAATGTTCTTTGTAGTGAATAAAGATTCGTTAGACAATAAAAAGGTAAGAAAGAAATGGTTCTTTTAGGAACTTTTGACAGAATGTTTTTTTGGGGAACCAAAAATGGTTGTTCTATATCATCCCTGTGAAAAACCTTTATTCTGTTATCAGTACACTGTTTTAGAGTGTATAGATGTTTGTGTTTTTGTTTCCTCACCAAAAATCATGTCATTTTCTTTAGTGTAATATTGACGTGTGTGTTTAAATTTACACGTGTAAAATACACAAGAACCAGCTCCACTAAACACTAAACAACCTTTTTAACATAGCTATCAACCTGCTCCCATCCCCCATAGCCACCCCACCATTTGAAATTTATGTACACATAAACACTTAATTCAGACAAAGTTCCCCAAATTGATACTGACCCTACATGTATTGAATGATGACGGTATCTGTATCTAACAATTGAGGGCATTAATCATGGCCAATTACTTTTATGCAGAAAAGAGTGTAATATTTTAACTTCTTTTGGGTCACATTGTATATTACATTTGCCCAAAGTGTATTTTATTATAGAGTTTGTGTTCAACCCATGTAAATACAGTCAATACAGTTTGTTTTTTTGTTTTATAGTTCTGTACACTCTTGGGGCAGTCGTGGCCTAATGGTTAGAGAGTTGGATTTGTTAACCAAAGGTTGCAGGTTTGATTACCACAGCTGGTTGGAAACGACTGAGTTGCCCTTGAGCAAGGCACCTTTCGCTCAGTTACTTCCCGGGTGTGGAACTGCTCCACTGTGTGTGTGTTCATAAACTGCATTGTGTGTGTTTATAAACTGCAGTGTGTGTGTTCACTACTCAATAGATCGGTTAAATGCAGAGGTCACATTTCAAGTATGGGTTACCATACATTGACAAATACGTCACTTTTACTCCTGGTTAAGCTACACCATTTTAAAAAGCACTTCTGAAACCCTGTTTTACTGGCTTTTTTTTACCATATGGCAAATTAATATGATTCCTATTTGATTCTGATTTATGAGTTTGTCAATGGGAGAAAACAAAATAAATAAACAAATAAAAAAAAAATGTATTTGTTCACAAAACAATAAAATTTAAAAAAAAAATGTTTTACAAAAATAAAAAAAGGAAATTTCGACCACAATAGGGGTTGTCCATTTATTCAGAGCTTTACATAACCATTTTGAAAAGCAACTTGTATACACACAGCTTTTCCATTTTCATATTCATTTAAATGTTTGCCATTTTAAGTCCTTAATCCCTGTGAGTGTGCAGTGAGGGATAAACTGGAAACATGATGGTTGTCAATGTCATGGTTAAAGGGAATAACACCTAATTTCATCTCCATATTAATAAGAGTTGGTTACAGCAATAAATAATTACTTTAGTGTCGCCTCAGGTGTTCATAAAAGCAAAGCAAGTTCCTTGTTCATGTTTCTCTTTACCTGTAAATTGAGATGCTTCTGAATTAAACAGTTACCCAATTAATTAAATCCCACAAATGATTACATTGTGTCTGGATAGATAACTGTCCACCTTTAATGAATTTATTCTAGTTTTGCATGCGCCATATTTGAAACTGAGAACACAATGTGCAATCACAGATTTCTTTTCCGTCTTTTGGAGTCTTGAAGCAGATGGCAGTAGTTATGTTTATCAAACACAGTATGGGCCAGTGTATGAGTAGGGATGTTGTGACATTCATGAGTTCTAACTTACAAATCCGCCACCTGAGCCATGACGCACAGAACTCACCTCATGTTTATACACATTGACTGAGCCAACTCAGAGCACTAAAAAAAAATCCATCAAATATTTAGACTGAGGTGGATTTGTTTCAGTGAATTAGCTGCCAAAAGAATTAATGCATTTTACTGTTTTCCACGTTCAGGCAAAGCTCTGAAAGCCTTTTTTGGTTGTTTTTGGTCTGTATAATTTGGCAAATAAGGATAAACATTTATAATCAAATTAAAACCCTCTTTATTTTAATGCTTTAGTGTTTCCTTCCGTTACAACAATTACCTAAGTTCGACTCAGGTCTAACAACTACAAAATTGAATAATTTTAGTTAAGAAGTGCTTATTTAAAAGCAACACTACACAGGGAGAAAACATTAAAAATGTGTTTTGCGTATCAAAATATTAAAACGCTTTGCAAATGTTCTACTTCTCAATTTAACCACCAGAGGACGGTATTGCACAGCAAGTCACTTAAACTGTTATAACGTTTATATTGCAAAACAGTTTTTGAAAAGACCTGAGATTTAATAACTTAATGGTACCCATATTTGAACAACTTTTTACAATTTCATAACTTTAAATTTCATAGCTTACCAAACAAATGTCATATATTTGCTCATTTAGAGAAAGCAATTCATGTAGCAGTGTTTCTGTAGCTCAACTGGTAGAGCAGCGCAAAGGTTGTGGGTTCGATCCAAAGGAACTGATAAAAAAAATGTATACCCTGAATTCACTGTAAGTCGCTTTGGATAAAAGCGATCTGCCAAATGAATTAATGTAATGTAAATGTAACACAGGAGAAAGTGAGAAATCCAAAAGAACTGTGAGACATCCAAGGGGTTCACCGCTGCACCCAAATGATGTCCGCTCTCACACGAGCCATATGGCACACGCACAGACTCGCCCCCAATGGCAGCTCGGTATGGTGCTCGCTGGCTTACATCTTGCAGGCCACATAATTAATTTGCCCTGGCGTCTGCCATTTATTTCCCAACCTACATTTTGTTAATTGAACAGAGGAGGTTAAAATCAAATTAAGTCTCCGGCTATGCAAGAGCCCACTAATTGTATGGAATTTGCAAGAAAGGCTATGGTTCTGCTGGCTTCAGGGACAATTAAGTCATGAGTGATCTTTGCTGGGTGCTTGAGGGATGCCATCGTCATTAAATAAGGGAAAGTGTCATACATGTGCTTTGTGTGCAGATAAAGCTCCAACACTCACAGATGTTCATAGACATTATTAATACACTAATGAATGAAGGGATTATAGTGCTAATGATGTCAAAGGTGTTAATGCCACAGTGGACAAATTGGAGGTCAGCTGCTCCTGCAGAAATAACAGCACAGAAAGTCTTCTAGTCTGTTACTGAGCTGAAGGTTGTTCTGTGTCTTAGACATCTCTTCTCATCTGCTTCATTTCAATATATGTATATATATGTATTTATGTAAATGTTCAAACAATTACTAGTTGACCTACATATTTTGGTCACAATAATGAAAGGCAATTATTTTTTACATGCAATTTATTTACACAAAGAATATCCAGAAGTAAATTCTATAGCTCATTTTTTCCTAAATCAAATCAGCAGTTGTACCACTGAATGACTGTTGAGCTTTGTAACTTTCTTTTTCTATTTCTATAACTTTCTGATTCCATTAGTATTTTGTTTCTTAGAGCAAAACAAAGAGTTGAGTGACAATACCATATCATCTGGAATATCTTTCATGCAATTGTTGAATTATTTCTCTTTAAAGGATAATGTTTGATAATGTTCATTTCCTTTAAATGATTTTGAAGTCTTTCAGGGTGTAACAGTCACACAGATATCTTTAGTAATATCTTACAGAAATGATGTAACTAATTTAACATTTGAAACACTTTTGAACATTTTGTCATAGCAAATAGCAGATTGGCAATCAGTGGGAGGGAGAAAAAAGAAAAATTCCTTCATATCGGACTCATATAATTTCTCTGAATGTTTTATGTGAATCACAAAGAATGTTTGTTTAAGCACTTTGGCAATGGCAACTGAGAACTCACACATTGAGAGTGCTCTCACCGCCCATCTGTTGTTTTTTTCATTTGTTGTCTTTTTGATTATAGGGTGGAGAGAGGAGGGGGGCACTGTATCTATCTAATAACAAATGCATAACTCAGTCTTATTGCTTCTG
>JAZGTK010010848.1:1612-16075 GCA_036877625.1 Ambastaia sidthimunki | reverse complement strand
GGGGGTGTGTGTGAGGAAGATGGCCAAATCGACGGAATGTGACAAAGCATGTTCATCAAAGAGAGAAAGAACGAGACAGGTCGCGCATGTTGTCGAGACGAGCATGTGTCAAGCCATGTTACCCAGAGAATAGCACATATCCACTCTTAAAAATCACAGATGGACAGATTTTTACTTCTTTACACGCACAAGAGTTTCCCCTCAGAGACGAGGGCTTTCAGCATCAAAGATACTGACAAGCTGACACAACACACGGCGCTAAAAAGCACCAGCGCGGGGCTAAAAATACATAACCTTGTACCGCCACGCTTTCATGCAAACAACACAGGATATGTGAATATTAGATTGGGGATCCGGCAGGCACGCGGGTCTAAGCGCAGAAACCTGAGCCGGTACTGAGCTGGAGTGCTGTAATACACAATCCAGAGAGACAGACACACACAAACACTCCTAACAGAACACACACACGAAATTACCGCTGAGCTAAAGCCAAACCCAAACCGCTGGATCCGTCATGGTCTTTATTTGCATTGATAGTCAGCACAAACAGTTGTGTGTAATGTATAAATAATGAAAAGTGCTGTCGGGAAAGTCTGAGAGTTTGCACTGTGGTATTATCATGCCATTCAGCACTGAAAGATACGGCATAAAGAAAATCTTCAAAGTTACATAAATGACACACACTAATTCAATATAAATTGTCACAATCCGAAATCCTAAATAACACTGAATGTTCTTGTTTACATTTATTCATTTAGCAGATGCTTTTATCCAAAGCAACTTACAGTATATTTAAGTTACACGTGTCAGTATGTGTGTTTCCTGGGAATCGAACCCACAACTTTTACACCTCTGCCACAATGCGCTACTAGCTAATTTTATCTATCTGGAACTGATTGAACTGTTTAAAGCATCTATACTATGATGAAGCCAGACCTAAATGTATATCCTCTCTTCTGAATCACCCTGAAGACGAGTTTGACAGCATTATGGAGGATGAAGGTCAAGTTCACCTACAAGAGCATCTTCATCCTAATGCTAACGCTGCTTTTTCAAATGTATCATTATTGGCATTTATTGATGTAATCTTTATCAGTTCACAGTTAAACAACAGGCAAGACTTTAAAATTGTAGAAAGTCTGTATTATCTCCATCAATATCTAAAAACAATGGCTAAATAATGATTTGGATATTGGTTAACATTATTTCCGCCAAGGTGATGTCAGCTGCAGAATAAAGTCATTGCAGAGGCAGCAAGAGCTATTATATTTTAATGAAATATCATGAAAAAAAACATTTTTTTTTCTTTGGAATAATATGCGCTGATGAATTATGCACAATACAGCAAGAATGTGCATTAAAATAAATGGGGGCAATTTTGAATTAATGTTGACTCTAAAACTGACCACCTCAAAGGTCAAACTGCAGACAAGAGACAAAACTGTGTTTGCATATGGGCACTGGTCAGAGGGAATTATGGGAAATGTGTGAGACAGGAGGTGGGTTGTGGTACTTCCTGCTCTGTCCAACAGAGGGCAGGGTTACAGATCATCTGAGCTTACTGCCTGATGTCATCCAGCCCATTAAAACACATTCCAGTTCAGATCTCGTCTGCTTCCTGTCCCTGAATTGCTCGAACACACATACTCATACAGAAGTGGCTGCATTTGCAACGCCTCTATATTTAGAACCGTTTGACCCTTCCAGATTGGACAAAAAGCCAATCTACTCAAATGACTCTCACTCCCGCCCTCCTTGGGCTCACAGTGCCGTAGGGAGGGTCTGGATCTTGTACATATAATAAGCAATCTGGCCACACACAAACATACACCCATACAGACAGTGAGGGCTGTGAAAAGAAAGAGTGGTTTTGGAAGACCACACTGCTAGAGGAGCAGACAGCTGGATGTCTGTTCCATTCATCTCCGCTCAGTCCGTATCACACCCCCTTCACATTGTGTTAGTAATTATTGAGGACTTATCATACTGTGTTTTATCAGTGTCCGCTCTTCATTGGTATTATTGCAATCAATGTTAAGTGTTATGAAGGATGAATACTGTAACACAGTGGAAATATGTTTAAACTAGCCAGAGAATAGAAATGATTCAATGGCGAGCCGTCTGAAAGAAATTCAAGAAAAGCAATTCGATTTAAACCCTTGGCAAATGCTTTTATCCAAAGGAACTCATACTGCATTTAAAGCTGCAATCTGTAACTTTTGCCTCTCTAGCGCCATCTCTGTTTGAACCATACAACTGCAGGTTACTTTACAGACTGCTCATTACATATGTTGACGTTAAATAAAGCCAAACTAACATTTCCCGGGAAATCAGACCAGACAACTCAAATTATAAATCATTAATAAATCAATAAACTCACCATTGGGAATCAGGGGAAGTTAAGGAGATTGTGTTGAACACTGATCTGTTAAATAATTTCTCAATAATTTAGTTCATTTTTAACCAATAAAAAGTTACAGGTTGCAGTTTTAAGGTATGCATTTGGTTAGCTTGTGTGTAAAAATCGAACCCATGACCTTGATGTTGCCAGTGCAGTGCTCTACCAGTTAAGCTACAGAAACATCACCAAAACAAATACCAAATCAGATTCTGAGTGTGTAATCTGCTCTCCTGGAGACAGGAGAATATCACCCATCCTTCTGTCTTCCTTGAAGTATGACGTTGCATTGCAGGCTGGTGAGTGGTGTGCATAGAAGCAGAGATGGACGGTGCTTGAGTCCAGTATGTGGCTCTGTAATCAATGCAGACAGAGCTTTCCTGCAGTATTAGAGGAACTTATTCAACCTAAAGGCTTCCAACCCGCTGAGCCTGAAAAAGAGCACAGCACTTACACCTCTCAGCTTAAATATACTGAGAGCTTACCACACTCAAACACATTCACACACACACACACACGGCCTAACGGCTCCATCGACCACCCCATCCATCATTTCCAACAGATGTGGATGCACACACACACACGCACACACACGTACACGCACGCACGCATACACACACACACGTGTACACATGCATGCTTACCGCACACTTAACTTGTTTCTGAAAGTGCTTTGAGAAGCATTACTGACCTGTGATTACTTGCATAACAAACAATCAGCAGACAGTCTGCTCTGGTTTGGTGTTAGTCTAGCTGGTTGACCAGCACAGCCATGCTGTTCACCAGTTCAAAAAAGTTCAAATCAAATTAACAGCTTCAGTTGCTTTGAATAAGCTTGTGTGCTATCTGGGAATTAAATCCACAACCTTTTGCGCTGCTAATGCAATACTCTACCGGTTGCAGCTGCCTATGTAGTAAGCAAATAACAAGGTTAGATAACCAGATTTTGGAAGAGAGCTTTAGTATGCATAAGTGCACAGAAGGGCAGAAGACTTATTTGAGAACGAGAACTGGAAGCGACTGGTATCTATGCCTACAGAAGAAGAACAGGACAAGGTCAAACAATAAAGGGTGGAACTGATCTCACAATTCTGTGAGTGCCAATGACACCACGCTTACATCACACCCAGCCCCTATCTCACCGTTTTCTCATCTCTCCATTCATCTCGGGCTCTCTCTTTCTTCTGGTCCAGGGTGAGAGGAAGTGAATGTGAATGAGCTGAAGGAGGTGCGGGATGGGCAGTGAAGGGACCCGTGGGTTGAACACAGCCATTTGTCTTCCAGTGAAGGCTTAAGAAAAAACTAGTTAACCTTTCCTGGAAAGCCCCCAGGGAGCCAACCGCCAATGGAAAAAAAAGCCAGAAAAAGTATCAACCAAGAAAAATATCCTGGGGAAAATAGATGGCCGATGCTCCGAGACCCATGTACCTTGCAAAATGCTGCGCTAGGCACTTTTGACATCTGGGTCGCCTCTACTCATGAACAAGGACAGAAAGAAGGATTGTAGCTGTTGCCCTACATGTAGATATGTGGAGATTACAGAAATCTGCTTAGTGACTATTATTATGTATATTGGTATTATTTACCTCAGCGCCTGAGCTCTGGTGCATTATGGGTAATGTAGTTCATAGAGTGAGTACACAGGTTGTTATTGAGAAGCCGGTAATAGACTAATTGCTATGTGGTGGCTAGCTGTAGTTACTCGCCAAACCTGCCCCATGCCTGTCACTCACGGCTGCATCGCCATGGCAACAGTGAGAGGCAGCCAATCACGTGCATACAGCAGTGGGAAGCTAGTCCTGAACAATTATGGGAATGACACAGCCATTGAGTCAAAACAATATGTACACATGACTGGAGGCAGGCCATCTTCTATTGTAAGGCATCATATTAGAGCGAAATATCGAAACAGACAAACAGCTGGTGATATGCATTAAAATAGATGCACAAAAGCTCTTTTCCAAAAACCTACTCAATTTGCCTACGAAGGATGTATTTCAAGGCAAAGAAATTCATTCAAAGATAACAGAGAGGTGAGAGAATTGTTAATCATAATTAAATGCATATGATAATGAGAATTCAATGCTGAAAAATATGAAAGCTAGTAATCACTAAAAACAACACGTTTTAACCATAATAAATATTAAAAAATAAATGCATTTATAAACAAAAAAAACATGGCATTACCACACATTACGTCCAAACATATGCTATTACCCAATATTTATGTATGTTAAGTATTCTAATACTTTGTATGACTTTATACCAAGAGCCTAGCAACAAACTTAAACCCAAACTATTAAGCACACTACTTGTATGGCATGCAAAGTTGCTGCCTATGTAGAATTTATCACATTCTATATATGTCTACAGCTCTATTTGCTTTAATATATCCAAACACATTACTCAACTCAACTGACCTGTGACATATAGATAAAACTGACTTCAGAACACTGACTGAAATTTCTCATTTGCCATTGACACAACTGTGTGTTCAAATGCACACACAGTATAATTCGGTTTACAAGTGCAAACAGACTATTGCTTGCAGATCCCTGGGTGAGGAAGATGATGTCATGCAGATAAAGACATAGATTAACAGACGGCCTTCTGTGGCTTTAGAGGTGGCAGAATTAAGAGTAATTAATAGAGGATTCTTCATCACAGAACAGGAAACTAGAAGATGTGAGACCAGTGGGACAGACCAGCTGGATGAAGCTTCTACCCTTAACAAGGAGAGAGAGAGACAGATAAATAGAGAGAGAGAAAGAGACACACATGGGGAATCAACTTCTCCAAGCAACTATCCTTGGCTGCTGCTTTCAGCTCTCCCCCCTCATTCAGAATCCATCTTTCTCTTCACTTTCTTTTGTCTTCATCTCATGGTTGTGACACTCCTCTACACTTACCAGTCTTTGGGGAGATGGAGGAAGAGGTGGGGGTGGCATAGAAAAGAAGACAGTTTCGTTGATGGAGACTAAACAAGCAAACTCAAGAACAAGTAAGACAGCAGGGGACAGAGAATAGGTGCAGTTAGAGGGAATGAGGAGACTGATCTAGGTGGAGGTGGATGGGGTCAGTGTGGAGGTCACAGTGCTGTCTCATACAGGACTCAGTGGGGTTTTACTAGAGTCTGTGGGATTTGAAGGAAAGCCTGTTTGGTCACACACTTCTGCCCACACTAAACACTACTGTGGCAGTAAGACAGCACAATGATGTATCAGATGGTAATATCATGGTACCTTAATAAATATAGTACAGTGTACGTGTGTGTGTGTGTGTTCGTTCTTGCTTTTCTAATGACCAAATGTCTCCACAAAGATGGCAAAAGTCACAAACACCTACATTGTGAGGACCAGCCAGCAGTCCCCATGAGGGAAATTGATTACTATTTAAATTGATCATGAAACATACTAAATGATGCTTGTTTTAAAAATGTAAAAGTGCAAGGTTTCAGTGAGGGTTAGCGGTAGGGTAAGGTGATAGAATATACAATTTGTACAGTATAAAAATCATTGTCTATGGAAAGTCCCAACACAGCATAGAAGCCTAATGTGTGTGTATGTGTACTACTATTAATATAGTAGAAAACGACATAGTACCATGTCTAAAATCATGGAATTAAAATGGTTTGTATGTCAAAAATAACATGGTTTTATAATTAATAAACTATTAATAAAAAAGCGGTTGCACATATGCCCAAAAACATGCCAATAACAAACAGGAAAATGTATTTGTTTGTTTGCTTATTAATGTATGTATGTATGTATTTATGTACGTATGTATTTGTACTATTTATAGTAATACTTATTTTTGTTCATATGAACTAGCACAGAGCAGCTAGGCAACTTATATTAACAGAAAGTGAAAGAAAATGCAGAACAAATTTCCTGTATAAGGATGACGCACGCTTGATGATGAGACAAATTAAACTTTTATTTTGGAAGAAAATCTTGTCTGAGCGAGATAAGAGTCCGCCTCCACTGTTGCACTTTCATTAACCTGTATCCCTCATCTCCTTAACACTGCTCTTAAGTGAAATGAAAGTCACGCACACACATAAGCAAACAGCATTTCAGCAGCCGTCACCCACAGGCCCTTCCAGTGAGTGATTAATCACCTCATGCTAATGAGTT
The DNA here is from genome assembly GCA_036877625.1 of Ambastaia sidthimunki. Lineage (NCBI taxonomy): Eukaryota > Metazoa > Chordata > Actinopteri > Cypriniformes > Botiidae > Ambastaia > Ambastaia sidthimunki. The sequence goes on along the minus strand of JAZGTK010010848.1, from coordinate 9,541 downwards.
ATTTACTAATTAGGCTCTGACGTGAGAGGAGACGAGGAGAACAGAACTGCCACGATGACACGGGTGGCTGAGGCACTTAGTGTAGACTCAACCCAACTGTTCACCTGTGATTAAGAAACAAAAAACCATGCGGGTCATTAAACACGTCTGAATATCGCTTAGAAACTCTCTGCCATAACATACCGACACATTTAGCCAGACAGGAAGTTGCACTGACGGCCCCAGTTAAATCCAAACCCAGTTAACAGTTTTAGGTTGTAAGAATGTTTTCCTAGTGTTTCCATTAAGTAACAAAACAAATAAAAAAAATGTTTAAGTTCTAGAAACGTCCAGTTTTCAGACATTGTTTTAACCTTATTGCTTGGTTATTAGAACATTATTTAAACAGATGTTTTACATATACGACACATTAAAAAAGCTTTTTAATAACTTTTAGAGAATGTTAGCCAACGTTCCCGAGCACGTTCCCTGCTAGCTGGAAACTCGGAACGTGGCTTATTCGTAAACAAAGGCGCTGGCGGCATTTATCTCAGCACGGAATGTCAGCGGTGCGTTAACGTCTCACTCTGTCAGCCCCCCTGAGCCGTTAAAGCAAGGCCTGCCCGTTACGAAAACGCAGCCGCCAATCAAAGCTGGCCCCGCCCTGAGCCAACAGAGAGATCAGTCACTGGCTTTCATCTACCTGACAGAGGAGCTCCCTCTCTCTCAATCAAAGTGTTTAAGCAAAGAAGGCCAATTCCTATGCCCACAATGGCCCTCACATAGGTGCGAAGCAACAGGTCTGAATCAATCTTCTGCCGTCTATCTCTCCCACACACTTTGCACAAAAGCAGTCGAAGCCACTGAATGTGTGCCGTGACAAAGCTGTCGCATTCATCTGCAAGGCCTTTCAGCTCTCTGCTTTTGATCCGGCGTTCCTATAGAGCGGTTTGTATCCAGCGCGGACCTTTTTATAATGTTCAATTTTGCCATTAGATGGATAGATTGACCTCTAATGTGGGTGTTTGTATCTAGCGTGTGTGAAAGTGTGGCCGCTGTGTGTGAACTGATAGGAAACATGTAAAACTTTCTGAAGCCAATTTTTCTGCCTGTTTCTCTGCTATATAGAATGTGCATTTTATATTTATAGAATGTGCATTGAATTATATGTATTAATACAAAAATTACGTAAAAAAAGAAAATGCATGCTTTACTCAATAAGAATTACTGTGGTGCGATAGATGCCAAGAATTCACTTTTTTAAAAGAGAAAAAAATTCTAAAATTTAAAAAATTCTAAAAATTTTTTTTAAAAAGAATTCTTTTTTTTTATAAAAGTCACAGACAAAATTATACAAATAATACAAATGAACAAGGATTAGTTTTCAGAATTACTAGAAATTTGGTAAAACAACAGGATACACTGCTAGTCAGATTTTAGCCCATTTTTCCCACATGAGCACCAAGGTCCAACCAACACTAGTTAACTGCTAAGCCACAATTACATGTATAAAACCATCTGTATGTCCAAGTTCATATGTATCTGTATTCATGCGTGTCGCTATAGAACAGCAGCAGCCTGAGGTGTGTCAGGTGAGTGATTTTGGTATGTATGAGTCAGACATCAGAGGTCCTGAGGGGCACCAAGCCCGCAGGTGTCTGTCTATGCCCATCACAGAGATCTTCACCAGGCCTGAGGCATGGAGAAAGAACAGCTGACTCTCATGGAAGGGTGCCACTCTACAGTCTCTCCAGGGATAACAGACCCAACCCTGGGCACCTGGGACCTGTCAACCACCCCTGCTCTCCTCAGACCAAACACTCACCCACAGACACATGCCAGGTGTCACATGCTGCTACATGCATGCATTCATTGTCTTTACAGTCAGTGTGTTACAAAGCTGTTGGAAATGTGGGTGTTAAATCAGATGGAGTGTTGGAATACAGGGGCCCGCCGGAGATCAGGTTGCCATTAATACAATAACCCGCCAGATCCGATCTGCACCGGTGTAGGGGTGTGACATGTAAGCTCTGTTGACAGGTCTAGAGGACACGTGTAAACGCCCTTTTTTCCTGCTTCATGTCAACATCCCTCAATGTATTCACTATTGCATTAAGCTACAGTACACCCACTTACACCTGTTGTGTGCAGGTCAGGAATTCAAACATTAGCAACTTGGACACCATTTGCCATCCATCCATCTGCAACGGATCTCATGTGGTGATCAAAATGGTATATGCTTGTGTTGAGAGGTGCGTTAATGCCCAAGTACTGAATATCTTCTCTGATGTTAGCGGAGCCGCTAATACGTTCTATAGCCTTGGACTGACATGGATGTACATACTTCTCTTAATAACACAGAAACTCCAACTTCCTGCTGTGAATCAGTGCATTTCCTGCACGCATATATGCGCATGTCAATGCTTGACATTCTCAACCCTTTAAGATAACTTGTACTTTGATTGCGTACCGCAATCATACGCCTGCACATACCTGAGAACAACATACATCTCTTCGTATCAAAGCCTTGCCAACAGCTAGCGCGCTCTAAATGTCTCCTTTGAGTGCAAAAACCCAAGCTCTTTGCGCCCATACACCTGGTTGCCAGATGTAGCATTTATCCCTCCTTCTGACAAAACTATTTTCAATGCTCTTACTTGAGTTATCCTGAATTTGTTATGGGTGCAGAACACATGACAATTTGAATTAAATGCGACAAGAATACAGTGAGTATATCAAGTCTATATCAAAGTATTTAATAGAGCAATTTGTCAAGTGTGTTACAGTGAATGTGAAACTGTATATTTATAAAATAAATATCATAACTATGGTAAAAGTCTACACTGTTTAATTAATATTTATTAACAATATTAATCACAATAATTCTTTGACATTCCGTAATTCAACGTAAAACAATTTTGGGTTGTAAGAACTTTTTCCTAATGTTTCCATTAAGTAACATTAAATAAGTCATAAGTAACATAAAAAGTTAATAATAACTTTCAAAATATCCAGACATTGTATTAACTTTATTTCTTGGTTATTCAAATGTTCCAACAACTTAAGATTAACGTTCTGATATATGTGATTTATAACTTTTAATGTGAAACATTCTACAAAGGTTGCTATAGGAACTTTTTAATAACTTTAAGAAAATGTTAACCAACATTCTGAGAACTGCGGGGTAAGTGATATTGCAGAAATAAAGACATTATTACAGAATTCAATTGAACGTGGCTCATCCAATCCGATCTCAGAATTCAGCACTATCTGCTAAAGACACTATGAAGATAATAAAAGACTGTCTCTTCATCACTGAAGTAACACGCTTGAATGACTCTAATGACATTATTAACGGCATGCCGAAAAAATACTCTATAAATCACACACACACGTTGATACACATTTACTGAAAGTCATGTCAAATCTACTTACAGAGACAGCAGGTACACACTCACGCACACACACACACTCACGCACACACACGCTCACGCACACACGCACACACACGCACGCACACACACGCACGCACACACACGCACGCACACACACGCACGCACGCGCGCACGCACTCATGCTAAATGGGGACATATCAAAGACTTCCAATGTTTCTATAAACAGCTAGTTATAAACACCATAACCTACCACTAACCCATACTCTAACCTTAATAGAAAAATGCATTTTTACAATTTAAAAAATAAAACAGTTTACAATATTTTTGAAGTGTTCTTAAAAATGACAATGTCCCAAAAGAAGGTTTTGTTCAGATTTGTCAGGTTTTCGCTCACTTTTGGGTACAGATTTATCTCCAATATATGGTTAAGTAAACCCACACACACAAACACACACACACACACACACACACGTTTAAAGTGAACGATATAAAGCAGATCTGCTCTGATAACTGCCCTCCAGGGCTTTGCATGTGTCATCATGGGCGCTGAAGTGCATCATATCTCCACACAGACAGGCCTATTACTGCCAGCATATTTACACCTATGTGCCAGAACAGCATGTGGTAAACACAGAGTGATGAGTACTGTGTTCATCAGTCAGTGCTGGGGCGATAATGAAATCTGAAGTATGAACAAACGCACTAATCAGAAATGTCAGCTATCAGCGCCTTCTCACAGCACACACATACACAAGGACACATTCTCTCCTTTAAAACCAAATCAAAACACATTTATGACTGTGCTTACTGTATTATCTGTATTGTTAATTGTGTTTCAGTTTGTAATCACCACAACAAAAAACGATCAGCACGACGATTTACGAGTGAGAGGCTGAGCTGCAAAAATTAACATGCGATTCGGAATTTGTCCCCCATTGGCTTCATTTGCTTTAATGACAACATGCGCTCGAGTTGGCGCAGGATTCACACGGCTGTAATGATCTATGTTATCAAAGCGTGATTTCATAACGTTCCAAACTGCGTCGCGTGTGCTTTAATAAACGCGAGCAAATCTGAGTGTTTGTACAAAGGCAGTTAAAATGATAAATTTGCATACATTTGTTCATTACCCTGTTTAATTTTGAAATTATTTCGAATATTCAAATGACAAATGCGTTCAACATTTTCGTTGAATGATGTTTACAGAAATCTAAAATTGCTTGAAAACTGAAATACTGTGTGATCATATTTTACTGGGCGAGAGAGAAAGAGAGAGAGACCCAGACTAATAATGGGATGAGTTTAAGCGGGGCTAATAGGATGAGTGTACGACAGCAGACAGACAAGGGGAAGTACAGTGTGTTCAGAGGAAGGGATAACTGAGGGATCTCAGCAGAGTCTGGAGTGGTCAGATAGACTCACGGTGGCTCACACTCATGGCATGAGCCCAGAACCCCACTTCTCTCTCACAAAGCCACACTGGATCAAAACATTCCCTTCCTGTTTCCTGCTAAAGATGATAAATTCTGCTTTCTGCTCTTGGCCTCGGCAGGTTTCTAACACCCTCTCCCTATCCCGTTGAGAACGCTGATACCCATTCCAGCAACGGCACGCTAAGCGTTTGCTCAGGATCGGCCTGGCACCGGCCCCGGAATTCTTCCCGGAACAGGGCGGCACATTAACATAGCGATTGATTTCCCCCATGCCTTCTACATGCCTGCAAACATGGGTTGAAATCATTCATTAAATCTGCCTCTTTGGAAAACTGAATAGATTACATTGCTTATCTCAGCCGGATCAATAAACCTAAGCAATGGCTAGATTAATTGCTTTTGACAAGAAAAGGCAAAGCCACAATGTTTGTGTAGACTGCAGGGAGGACAGAAACACAGAGTGAAAACAGAAGGTACAGAGAGAGACCTTGTAAATCTTTATTCAAACGCTTTTGACTTGGTTTGCGGTCAGTCAGAACCCCTGGAGGTACAACCGCCAAACTATTTCATTACTCTTCTAATAAAAAGTTCGATGAAGAGACAGCAACACAGATAAAACTAAATGTCTTCATGCTATAAAGTCAATGGGGGTGGTGATTCCCCATGCAGAACTCCCCACCATGATGCAATTCTGTTTGAACCAATCACACGAGTTCTAATTTGTCAGGTGACTAATTAATCCAAAGGCACTGGAAAATTACATTATGACAGCGTTTATTAGCTGGCAACACACACAGTCCCAAACCCTTTACTGGTGACTGTCCCAACATATGATATGAAGGCAGTAAACAGAGAAATACAAGCCCATTTTGCCATTTTTTCAGGGCCTTCCAACTGGTATAATGTCAACTATAATATAATGAAATATTTGCTATTTATAGACTTCTTAAAAAAAGTTAGAATACACAGCTACTTTTGAACAGCTGTCAATGTAGAACGATGCTTTTTGGGTCCAGATGGTGCATAGCAGTTACCTTATTCTACCTGAATTGTGTCTTTAAAGTTTGAGTTTAGAACTGAGTAAAAGCACCGCTCTCATCACTCACGTCTGTAGCACAGAAAGTGTGACAGGTGAGTGACACAATAAGAGTTTGACACACACAAACACACACACACCTGGTCAAGGGCATTAAAATGCACATGCAACAGCAGTGAAAAACTAGAGATAAATTCAGCTCAGGGAAAATAGAAATGGATAGCCAAAAGAGGAGAGTGCAACACAGAGTAACAGTTTTAACCCCGTGGCATGCGTGGTGTGCAGGTTCAGGACGCAGTAAAGAGGGTGAGAAGAGATAGAGAGCAAACACAAACAGAGGCAGGCAGTGAGTATCTGCATTCTCTCTCTCTCTCTCTCTCTCTCTCTCTCTCTCTCTCAGTACGGTGTTAAGATGGATAGCAGTATGCCAAAGGGGCTCCCTGTAGAGAGCTGTAAAAATAGCAGCCCACTCTTCCTCACTTCTTCTCCCACAATTCCCCACTCTGTTCTCGAACCCTCTCATCTCCCTCTCTCATCCTCATCTCTCTTTCATCCTCTCGTCTGTCTTACCTCTGCCCTCTTCCTCTTTATCTTCACTAATCTTTCGTTCGCTCCTGTTCTTTTGGTTACAGAGGCAAACATGGGCGGTGCTCGGCCCGCCTCTGCCATTAAAGGTAAGGTAGGCAATTTCAGAGAGGCTAGCGATAGCGAGCTAGCTTTGAAGGGGTAAGATCACCCCCTCCCCTCAGAGCGCTCTCCAAAGCCACACCTCCTCATATAAACACAAATGAGGTGCAAATACATAGTCTGACAGCTATGTAGGACATCCTATCATTGCATTCAGACCGGACGCAATGATTGGACAAACATTTTATTGCCTTGTGCCTTCCACAGAAGATATTATAAAATACATTTAGACCACTTTACTTAGTGATTGCTATAAGGATTTGAAGGACTTTCAACCAGCATAAAAAATATTTCTGAAAAACAAAATCACCTACCCTGCCTTTAAAACTAAAACTACACTCATCTCCTTCCTCATTCTTCAGCCCAATCTATCGTTTTCAGAGCGAGTGCTTAAACAGGGAGTGGAAAACAAGCACTGGAGGGAGTTTTGCGTCGGTGAGGACGGGAATCATAAAGACTTTAACGACTCCGGTTCCGGTTCCAATTCCACTTCCACTTAATCAAAGTGCCATTTATTATAATAAAACTACATTGGATTTACTATAAAAGAAGTAAAAAAGAAAGTGACTCAGAATAAGAGTCATTTCTCAGTTTCCCACAGAGGACAGGACAGGCTGAGGGTGGGGTTGCGTGGGAAAGCAGTCGCCCCAGCACAGGTGTCCGGGATAGCAGAACAGCAGGGTTTGAGGGAAGACAGGAGTGGAAACAGAGGTGGATGGATGGATGTGGGCTTGAGCGAGGCTTAGGTTGGAGTAGAGGCCCACGGTCATGCCTGCAGCAGTGGGCAGGAGGTCAGTTATGAGATGGAAAGGATTTGGATTTCATTGATCTCTGTGTCTTCTGTTCTAGCTGATCGAGTTGATGAATGATGAGTATTTGACAGATATAAAACAGTCAATAACAAACCACTGTGGTTTTATATGCACAAGAAGTCAGCTGACTTGATCTGCCTCTCTTTCTCTCTCGCTCACTCACAATCTTAAAGAAAAAATTTATTAAATTCAACTAATTTGTTTTTTTTGTTTTAATTGCACTATGAAGCACAAAACTGATATGTTGTATAATAATTATGCTTTTAGGAAAGGTTACACGGTTGTCAAAGTTTTTGTTTATTTTGACATTACAAGCCTTAAACTCAAGATTGTATAAAAGAGCTTAGAAGGAGAATTTATACTGTATATGTGCATTATACACTCTGTACATGCAACTCTGTATACAACTGTACATACTACAAATCAAACATACTACACTTTTGACAAAGTCAATTATTAATTTCATTAAAGATAACACAAAGTCACTCATTAGAAGTTGGTTGCCAGGGATGACTGAATGTCTGGATCTGTCGATCAAAAATGAGTGCGTGAGTGGGTGAGCAAGTGAGCGAGTGAGTAAATAAGCA